>JAIFZK010000022.1:2010000-2272500 GCA_027481765.1 Tenualosa thibaudeaui
TGGTCCTTATTCTCTGATGTCTCATGTGTAAGTGAATAAAAGACAAATCCAGACTTTGGTCTTGTAATGTCCCACAAGGTCTTTGCATGTGCAGTATGTAAGTAGTACCACACAACATTGCATGATACGTTTACAAATTCTGTACAAATCTATACAGAAACGTTTCATTTGTCTCGTTGTCAAAAGATGACAATGACAAGTATTTTTATATTTATTTTATTTGATAGAATTCCTGTCCAAAATAATATGGCACAACATATCCACTGAATGTAGTTCATATAACAGTTTCATTTGTGGCCGGTGATATAACATCCAGATTCTTCAGCCAATAATCTCCTTTTTTAAACTGTACATAAGGAATTAGCATACAGAGGATTGAAGGAACAGGGGAAAAGGAAAAGTAAACATTGAGATATCTATTAAACACGGGTATGTACACTTTGACTGTACCTCATCCAAATGACATAGAATGCATACTTTATATACAATGCAAACAATAAGCTGTTGACAAACAACTCTTCTACTGTATGGGAAACAGCAAGCCACAGTGGAAAAGTATACAGTAGTCATCTACATACTTAGGCAACTGAAAAAATATCCATCTGTATTTGGAAATCTGATACAAGGAGTTTAGAAGAGCTCCTTATTCAGTAGCGATCAATATTTTTATTTGTTTTGTTTTTCTTCTTTATTTATATATTTTTAAACATATTTCATTTCAGCTCTACACATTCAAGAGCATTCCTTCAAGATGCGGTCTTTCGGCTGTGACATACAAAAAAGACTTTTATTTTTAATTATATGTATATATAATTTACAAGGTATGCAAAGTTGTGGTTGAAGATTGGTTCCTTGGTTGAGTGTTTGTAAATTCAAACACTCAACGCAAGATCCTTGACTGTGAGTGTTTATGAAGTCACAAAGTTACAACATGTTAGTCTCTCCCTCTCTCTCTGTGACACATGATATGGCTCATTGTCACTGACTTTCCTTGTCTGATGGCAGCCATGTTTTTTTTCCCTCCAACCAACACAAAAGACAAATGCGCAAATGGAAAGAAAGGTCAACAAAACAAGTTGTAAAAAAGTATGCTTGGTGTTTTGAGTTGCCCTTGCTACACACCTTAAATCGTCATGAATTTGAACCAGAGCACTTGTGGTATCTCGATACAAGCGCAGAACGATTGCTGTCTCTTCAACCAAAGTTTCTCTCCTCGTCTCTGTCTCTTTCTCTTCCTCCTGTTGTCTCTCCAACCTCCTGAAATGGATAGTTCACAACTCCTTCCTGTGGTTCGCAACTCCCTGGCTCCTGATTTAATGTCCAATTATCCCCTTGTTGCCAGGGACAAATTCTTCCGTTCCAGAATCAATGCCCTGTGAGTCACCAGTCGTGTCCTTGAATAAACTCCTATGATACACTTTCCTCTTTACTACATCATCACAGCAGATGCAGTTATAAAATGTCATACAAAACGTTTTTGTTTCATAATTACATGTTATTTTTTCAATGACTGGTGGTCTCAGAGTCTTTGGCAGTCATTTCTTCTTTTGGATGTGACATGGCATTTTGAGAGAGATGTTTTGTTTCCTGTTGTTGGTAAGTTCCTGGAGTCTTGTAATAATACAGCTGTGCTTGTCAGCAAGAGAAGCTGTCTGGCTTTTATCTCCAGTTTATGTTTTCAGATGCCTTCACAGGTTTTGTGTTTTTTAGTAGCCTACCTCCATTTTACATCACTCACTTATTGTACACATTTTACTTCCCGCCACACAAAAACACTCTCTCTTTTGCACACACACACAAACACACACACACACACACACACACACACACACACACACACACACACACACACACAAACCAAACACGCACATGCACACAATCACTAACACAACCAATTTAAAACACAAACACAAGACATATGTTTATGCATCCAGTAGATACAGTACGTAGAATGAATTTCATATAAAGGATAATAATTGACTGACTATTGTGCTTTAAGGCCTGAATGCCCCCTGGAATTGTACTTTTATTGATCTTGTTATCGACTTTACCTGGGAAATGTAGTTCTGTATCTCACAGAATACTTTCTGTTCTTTGACTGGTGTTCCTGAAAAGAATCTTGTGCTTTTTCTTTTATGTCGGTTTCATCACGCTCAACTCAACTATTGCACACATACAGATCACCTTTGCATCCATTCTCCTTGCTGAACACTATTTGCCACTCAGCAACCATCACAACAAACACAGCAGCCTCATGAGTGAGGCCAGCAGCAGCTTCCAATGCCTTAAAATATACAACATAAACATGGTCTGACATTTGGGTAAAGGCTTCAGCACGTCGTCTCAGACCATTAGGCACTTCATCATGCGGGATAGTAGCATAACAACGGCATGCTTGCAAAGCAGAGAGGGCCAACAAGGGTGGTGGTTTAAGGACTCCAGAGTTAGACAGCAGTCCTTTTTTCATGCCAGTGGGGGGGGGGGGGGGAGTCATGCAAGATACTCAAGACTCTCTTGAGTTGCAAACTGCAGTTGTCTGCTTAACAAGCTAATGTAGCATCTGTGCAGAATGGAGAATCTGTATAGAATATTTGCCACATTAAAGGCAAACCAGGCATTTTTTTTTTTACGTCTGGAGCTCGTACAGTTTTTAAAAAAATGCCAACAACATTGTACATTATCACCAATCCATGAGATTCGTTGGCAAACCAAAGAATTGGAACCAGCATGATCATTTTTTTATAACGTTACATTGACTGACAAGTCGGTAATAAACGTGATTTCGGTTTCATTCAGTATCAGTTTAGTTTTCACTGCTCACTGTTTAAGATCCTGCAAGTGTAATAACTGCGGAACCTGCAGTAGAGGCGGCCAAGAGAGCCTCATTCACCCCGTATTGAGCCATCTAACCATCGAAGTGATTACGATGCTGGTAAATTAACCTAAAAAGGTTGCCTGGTGTGCCTTTAAGATTCTTAAGTGTCTCAACAGACTGTTGTCAAGTGTAATATGTAGTGATCTATACAGCACAAGAAGTGGTATCTACATACCAACACTAAGTAAAGGAAAAAAGTTACCAATCCTGAATGAAAAGATCTAAGTAAAGGTTTCTCTAACTAAGGTCAAAATGAATGTCTTATATAGAAATCTATTTACAATACTAGCCCTTTGTTTCAAGTTGTGTGACATCTCACTGTGTTTCAGTAAAGCCACACTTTGACAGCAGCTATGTGCTGGTGACGACATAAAGTCGGTGTTTATGAAATAAATATGGCAGGGAAATGGCAGTTTTACAAACCGTCTCTCTCACTGTCTGTGTGAAGTGAAACATGAAATCGAGGGTTTATGAGCGAAGTGTGTGTGTGTGTGTGCGTGTACAGCCCATGGAATCGGAGAGCTGTGACGAGCTTTTATAGGGCTCAATCACAGTCTTGTCCTCTTATGGGAGAGGAACCATAAGCGCTCAGCTGTGTTTATGTGCGAGCACTCAGGTCGTCATGGGTCAACACGCCTGCACTGTGAAAAAACAACCTTTGGCTGACCTGTCAGGAATTTCTCCATTGGCTCTAAAGATGTTAGACACACGCAGGGAGTCCCACAGCACTGACCAGGGATCTGCGGTGTGTCTTCAGACAGACTTTTCTGTCAATGACACTTCAAAGAGAAGTTGGCTCCTTGCGTCTGTCCACTGGAATGGGAACGTCTGCATCGACTTCCCCCTCGGCCTGTCAGTGAAAGTACTGCAATCTCTCAGCGGGCTCTCATCTCTACGAGTTCCTCCACTTTGTCATGTTTTCGGACATTGTGTTTGACGTGTTTAGAGGGGCCTGAAAGCCCTGTCCCATTTAGCAATATCTTATGCCGTTTATGGGCATGCCACTGGAGGAGCGTTAGCAGAGTTGCTGAATGCCTCAGAGCTTTATAAAAAAAAAAAAAAAACGCGGGGGGGGCGAAAGAGCACTCAAGACACACACACACACACATACACACACACATACACACACACTCTACCCGTCGCATCCCACCTCTCTCTCCACATCTCAAATGGAAACCTTTCGCTCATTCCATCTCAAACGGGGTGATTAAAGCCTGACAGACATCCTCCAACACCCATCAGGCCGACATCGATGGGGGTTTTGGGGGTGCAGGGACGCGCACAGACACACAAAAGCTCACACTATCCTCCACTTGTGGTGGCGAGCACTTACTTCCCTGCAGCTATCACTCAAACGACAGCTTAGCCTGAGATTAATCAAGCGTCCCTGGCGAGCGGTGGGGCTGAGAGAGGCTCTTAGCTGCCATTGGGAACGTGTGACAGATGACACCTAGACATGAGCCCACTTATCGGCCTGACGGATAACTAGGATGGCAAACTTGGATGAGCGCCTCTCTCTCTCTTTCACACACACACACACAAGGTGAGGGTGCGTGGAGTTACAGGCAGATGCGGCTCGTCGTCCCATGAGCACCAGGGATGGAGGCCTGCCTGGGTGCTGTGAGTCTTGAGTGAGTGAGCGAGGAAGTGATTGAGTGAGCGAGGGAGTGAATGAGTGGTCCATGGTCTTTGAGAGATGTGATGGATGAGGAGCTGACGTCTACCTTGAATACAGAGACCTAAAAGGAGAGAAATGTAAAATAGGGCCACTGTAGTGGAAAAAGAGAAATAGAGAGAGAGAGAGAGAGAGAGAGAGAGAGAGAGAGAGAATGAGTTACAGAATGTATATAGGAGGGTATAGTAAAAGAGAAAAAATGAGAGGCAGGGGGACTGAGAAAAGTATCTATTACACTGGTAGAGGTAATGGCACTCCAGCTTGAGTGAGACAATGTATGGGAGAGTCACACATAATAGGATAAAGAATGAGTAGGCCACTAAGTGGGACACTGGCCTGCTGTGTAAGTCAAGCGTGTAATGTGCAATCTCCGATGTAGGTGTTCCACATCATCCGTAATCAGATAAACCTTGTGCCAAAAATCCATTATTCTGCTGTCCTAGATCCCACTTGTGATGAGAACGCCACAGGGGGTACACTCCATTCTGACTCCCATCCCCTTTTAAAACCATCCTGCCAAATATTGAGACTGGCACATAATTGATTCTGATGCCAAGCGGAAAACTCCACCGTTGGCATCCAAGCATGACTGGCAACAGGTAGCTATTTTTTCCTCTTTTAAAATACGAATCCTCCACTGTTCTCCTTTTTATGTCTCACCTATGTATGTATAGCCATGGGAATGTACATATATAATGTAACATGGTTACTGTAATCTATAGATGATATATAATATATGATAGAACATGAAATAGCCCTTTTATTCACAAGACTTATGTCTGTGATAAAAAATTCACCCCATTCCGGGGTACCATACATTTCCTCCACTCTATAGCCATACAGTTTAACCACACACTACTTAGATACCTGCACTACAACAGCTGTCTTAAGCTTCACTTGTCCATATAACGCAACTCATCCACAAACACTGCAATCTACTCAGCAATCATATACACACACAAAGAAAGCACAAGATGCCTTTCAGGAGCACACAGATTAGCCTAAAGGTTGGACTACGTGCCTGTGGTATTAGGTAACATCTCCTGCCCAGGTGTCACCATGTAAATAGTTGAATGGAGGGGAAGCGTATATCCCCCTTCAGAGGTGCGTTACACCACGTTTAGATGCATCTATTATAATTTTCAGATGGCTGCATTGTGCAATTTTTATTTGCCTGTTATAAATACTGTATGCATTATTAATAATGTATTTCTTCAGTGCCTGTGATCTTAAGAACAAAACAAAATAAAATGCACCTTTCAAGAGACTGTGTGAAATATATCTTACAGGATCTATAACTTCACTTCTACATGGGAGCCTCTCTGCTGTAGTGTTTTAATGGTCAGCTTAAAAAACAATTAGGTTTTCCCGGGGGCTTAGGCACTTGTAGCTGTGTCGTACTCTTGCACACGGAAATGACAAAGAGGCCCCTCTAAACCACTCATCCAAGCTGTTCTGCTGGGCATCATAGCCCACCATCCCTTCTAGCTTGGGGAGGTGGGGGCAGCTTGAAACAACCAATACATCCACCAGTAATCACCGCCTCAGGTCGCCCCCATTGAATTTGTGTTGTAAATAATCTTCAGTGAAATTCAATAGAGTTCCCTAGTCCCTCTCTCCCCTCTTACGCAACTAACACACATTCACCCACACCTGCACCCATCCCCGCACACACACACACACACACACACAGACATGTACACACATAGAAAGAAAGACACACACACTTTCCTACACATATGTGGAATATACCCTCAGACAGGCATATATCTCCACATACACAGAAACAGATGTGTTAAATGTACTGTACATTAACTTATATGTACATATGTATATATTTATATACAGGGATCGATGTATACTGATCAACAAACTCAGGGTTTGATGGTTCAGTCAGCCCTATTTTCCCTTAGTAATTGTGTGGAAATAAGCAGCGCAGAGCCCATCCAGTATGCCTGTACTGCAAGGATGCCGGAGTGACGTTGAAATCGTTGCCTTCCCTAAACTCAGCCTCACACACAACCAGTGCCGTCGCTGTGTCCGAAACGATTCATGTTCTGTGGATTTTGCCACTTCCCCCCCCTACTGCCACTACTTTTCTCTCACTCGACGCTCGGAGATTGAGCATTCTGAGACGTGTCTGAGACTCTGGCTGCTGCAGTTGCATTTATAAAGTGCCACAACAGGTTCTTTAGGAAAGAAAAGAAACAGAAAAAAAGAAAACAAAATATATCACCACTTATTTGTTCACCATCTCTCTCTTTTCCTGCCTCTCATCATTAGACACACACACACACACACACACACACACACACACTCATTCATTCAGTTAGACTGTACAAATAGATCATGCAGACACCCAGACAGACCAACATCTGTTCATCTAGCCGATCGGATGTTTTTGTACTGGCAGAGCAGAAGGTGTTTGAAAGTCTTTTTGAAGGTGGCGTTGCACAGGGCGTAGCACGCCGGGTTGATTGTGCTGTTGATGTAGCAAAGCCAGTAGCCGATCGTCCAGACAGTGTTGGGGATGCAGCTGGCACAAAAGGTGTTGATGAGCACCATGACGTTGTAGGGTGTCCACGTGGCCACGAACGCCACCAGTATGGCCATGATGGTCCGCGTGACCTTCTTCTCGCGCGAAGCCCCCGGCTTCTTCTTCTTTGGGGCCTGCTTGGTCATCTTGACGATCTTGCGTGCCACATGGTTCTGCTTTTCGGCGCTGGGGACGATCTCCACTGTGGTGTTGGAGGCTGTGTAGCAGTCGCCCTTGGGCGACTTGGTGACGATCTTGATGCAGGTGAGCTTGGAGCCACCGGCCTTGGCACGGTGGCGGGTGACGGGCTGGCTGGCCTCGGCAACACCGCTGCAGCCGTCTGTTGAGGGAGCGGCCACTGCTGCTGCACCGTCCTCCTCCTTCTGGTTGTGAGCGGTAGCGGCGCTGCCGGAGGTGGAGTCGTTGGAGCTGTCCTTCTCCTCCCCGTGAACGCCGTTGTCCTTGGGGGCCTCGTCGCCGTCTGCCTCGCCACCCTCACCAGCTGTGCTGGAGGGGCCTTTGCCATTCTGGAGTTTCCCATCGTGCTGGTTGGCCACGTCGTCTGCGGTGGACTGTGTCTGGCCTCGGTTGGGAGCCTCATCGCCACCGCCACCGCCACCTGTCACGTTGTTGTTGGTAGACTTGGCCACGTGGCCACGCACCTGGCTGGGTGACACGGCGGTCTGATTGGCCTGCGAGGGCTTGCGGTTGTCCTTCTTGACACGGCTCTTGCTGGCCATGGAGATCTCCCAGTAGAGCACCATCATGATGATGACTGGAAGGTAGAAGGCAGCGATGGCCGTGCCGAAGGTCACCGCCGCGTTGGAGAAAAACTGGATATAGCACTCCTTGTCGGGTACCGTCCGGCCACCCACAATGAACTGCCAGAAGAGGATGGCTGGCGCCCACAGGATGAAGGACAGTACCCAGGCGGCGGCGATCATCATGCCCGCCATCTTGGTGGTGCGCTTGATGGGGTAGCTCAGGGGCTTAGTGACACAGAAGTAGCGGTCAAAGCTGATGATGAGCAGGTTCATGACAGAGGCGTTGCTCACCACGTAGTCCAGCGCCAGCCAGAGGTCACACACCACAGGCCCCAGCGGCCAGTAGCCAATCACAATGTACACCGTGTACAGGTTCATGGAGCACAGGCCAATGATGAGGTCTGCGCAGGCGAGGCTAAACAGGAAGTAGTTGTTAACAGTCTGCAGGCTCCGGTTGACCTTGATGGAAAGCATCACCAAGATGTTTCCGATGACAGTCACCAGGCTGAGGGAGCCGGCCACCAGCACAATGAAAACCACCTCCACTGTCTTGTAGGGGCTTGAGTGGGTGATGGCAGACTCAGTGTCGTTGCCGTCGGAGGCGTTCCAGTAGGTGAAGTTGATCCCGTCCATCTCGCTTGGTCTTGTGACGTGATTCTTCAGTCAGCTGGAAACCTCCGTTTGTAAGTCTTTAGATCTGTGGAGGACCAAGGAAAGAAATATACTGCGTGACTTTCATGGAACATTTTCATCCATCACACAGCACGTGACAAACATTCAGATCCACATGACATACTGTTGAGACTGAACAACATTCAGAGTATAGGAGACCATAAATTTAATAATCTTTTTTCCCTTCTCTCAAGCTCAAACACCCATATGTAATCATATGACAGGACAGCAGTGATGAATGCATAAAATGTGTGAGATCTGGGCATAGCTTCAGGTACTGTCGACAAGTTTACATTTACATTTAGGCATTTAGCAGACACTTTTATCCAAAACAACTTACAAAAGAGGATAACATTCAAGCTACAGCACAATGAAAGAACTAACAAAGAGTACATATTGCTAACATAGAAATTGCACTATTTTTAGTTGAAAATGCAATAGTGTAATACAGTGCATTCAGTAATACAGTGTTAAGTGCATTCTCAAAATTTACAAGTTAGCTAACACTTGGTTGATGGCGACATGAATATACGGCACCCTACACAGTAGACTGGTAAATTTAAGTCACCATGACAACCTCCCTATACTTCACAACAGCAGGGAAGTACCAAACAAGTGACATCTAAAATAGACAGGGATGCAAATGAGATGATGCAAGACATCTGGAGAATAAATCACGTTCAGCAGATGTGGTGTAATTTGGCAGAAGAAAATCTGATCTGCACAGAAATGCCTGCATGCCCAGCAGGAAGTGTGAAGTTAGTCAAACATGGTGTTCTATGCATTATTTAGTGGACACTCAGATAAATGTGTGGGTAAATGGTACTATAAGTGGCTAAAATGTTTACCCAGTTGAAATATGCTTGGAATCTCAACTCATATATTTAATTCAGGGGTAGATTTTTAACAAAATGGCTTTGAACTAGCCCATGTTTTATTACAATATCCTTTCAAATGAATGGAAAAGCAGTTTTCCATTTCCACTGATATGATACCCCTTATTCACATATTTATCAATGCTGTGATA
The DNA here is from genome assembly GCA_027481765.1 of Tenualosa thibaudeaui. Taxonomy (NCBI): domain Eukaryota; kingdom Metazoa; phylum Chordata; class Actinopteri; order Clupeiformes; family Clupeidae; genus Tenualosa; species Tenualosa thibaudeaui. The sequence continues at coordinate 2,019,550 of JAIFZK010000022.1, forward strand.
TATTATCTCAGAAAAAGCCGAAAAGTCTGGTGAAATACTGGATATTTTTAAGCTTCTGAAATATCAAATGGAAAAAAAGTGAATTGAAAAAAAAAATCTCAGACAGCATTTAATCATGAAAGGATCTTAACACTTTCAACTTTTACTTCAAAGCCTGGAATGTGGACGGTCTTTGATTGGACATGATCGAGCCTCGTTTCACCTTACTTATGCATGGTGTGGCCACTCAATATTCTTACGTGTTTCTGTGTGAGTGTGTGTGTGTGTGGTTGCACTCAAATGTCTAGTGTGTTTGGCGGCTGTGTGAACTTGGTGAATAAAAAATGTCTGCCTGTCTGTCAGAGTAGTGACTTCATTTTGGGAGCCAGTGTGTGCTGTCCAGCCATGACATGACCACCTACATGGGCTCAGTCTGATGACTCACTTTGGCTTTCATGCTTCGCTTTCATCTCGCTGGGGGTGGAGTTGGATTCACCCAGCCTTGGGAGTCTAGACATCCCCCAGTCCACCCCAACGCCAGCACATCTGGCTTTTCACACATCTCCATTAGCCACCTGTCCATACAGGCCTTTTATGCTAACACTATGCTCTGTCCCTTAGAGCAGCAACATGAGACAAACATGCTTCTTTTCCTGCTGTTGGGCTATCAGTTCTGACCCCCTTGTCCTCCTATAGCTCTCCTTTGATCAGAAACCATACACCTGCCAAAAGCACCTTTGCTTTGGGAGACTGAAGGGTCCAGTAGTTTGTCAGGTATGTTCTAGAACTGTCAACGTCTGGCAGCTACTCTGGCAGGACAAGGAAGCAAAGCATTTGTTGTTGTCCATTACCTGTCCATATCAATTATTCCTCAAGTATGGTCATGCTGTGGGTTGAACACATCAGTACATCACTGTCAGTCTACAAGAAAAAGGTTGCCTTTGTGGAGTATTTGCCATTATTTATAGAAATTCGGTCCACCCGCTGGCATTAGGCGTCATGCGGTCACAGCGGTTGAAAATTTTCTAAAGATAAATGACATGGGTTATCTTGCAACGTTTGTGCCATGACGGAGACGTGTCATCCTGGGCGACTGTTGTTTGATTGTGGTGGCGATCCATCCCGACACTGCCCTCTCACTGCGGATTATGACGTCACCTTGCATGGAAGGGATTTGTCACCGGAGGATAAGTCTGACTCTTGTGACTTGGGTAACAGTTATTTCACTCCTTTGAGCCGTGGATAATGTGTGGGGATAACGTGCTGAACAGGGGCAATGGAAGCAGCAGGCTGTACTGATGTGGGCAGTGGGCACTCTCTTCCCAGTCCTCTCAACCTTGCTACCCCCTTATTTTTTGCTTTTGCCCTTAACAGACAAACAGACTGTGAACAACTAGATTGAATTCACTTATCTTCTGTACCAGAAATCCCTAATCATAGTATTAGCCACACAGCTAAGCCTAACTAATCCTCCATAAAAAATGTTAAAGTCCAACAATTTATGCATCGTTTTTTGTGTGGGAGAAAGGAAGAAAACACACTGATGGTGAAAGCAGGGCATACTTGTGGCAGACGGAAGCAAAGTGGATTATCAAAGCTTGTTAGATCCAGTGTGGAGGGAGTGAGTGCGAGGCTATGCGCGGAGGACCCTCCTGAATACCAAAACAGGGCTTCACACCAAGACGCTTCGAGTCAGTCCGTCAGTCGCAAGGCTAGAGGGAGAAGCACCAGAACCACTGCTACAGGCTGCCAATGCAAAAGCAAGTCCTGGTGTTTCCTTGGCTCGGACTTCCTCGAAAGCCAGCCAATGGAGCAAGCCACAGTAACCTATTCTGATCAAACTGCTGGCAAAAAAGTGCCTGTTTTATCTTGCTAGCTACAGTGCGGATGGAACACTCAGTGGGCTCAGCAGCTGATGGTCCTGAAATGAGCAATGAGTAGCACAGAGGCTCATTTACCCACAGGCTGTGATAATCACTCATAAACGACATGGCATTACCCTTAGCACCAAGCAGTGATGTCTCCCCAGGTATAAGCCGACCCTGGACCATACCTGGCCCAGGTCTGGCGTGTATCCGACTGAAACAACCCTTTGTCTGGGTCTATAATCATTTTCATTATGCCCTGCGGCCAGAGGGAGATTTGTGTGGCTGTGACATTTATTATAGTGAGATACGATCTTATGCAGGCAATATTACTGAGAGAGAGCCAGTCCTACACCAAAGTGACTGATCCAGATTCAGACAGCAACTGGAGTTTATATAATGACTGACAGTCTCTTCCATTATGCCCAACCACACAGACTTAAATGTTACAGGTTTTAGTGAAGTTTCTGCCACTTAAAGTTATGAAGTTTCTGAATATTTGGCTGTGCTCCCACTTTTTCTCCTCAATTTAAAGGCTTTGACAAATCACAAAATGAATCGCTGTATGCTCTAAGGGCCGACTGTAAATAAATAAATTTTGTTCGCCTTTTAGACTTAGCTGTTCCTGGTACTGGCTCAGTAGAGCCGAAAATTGCCTGTGGCCTTTTGGATGGCCGGCCTCTCCCTCTTAATACATTCTCCCTTGTCTCTCCCAGCCCCCATACCTCTTCAAACACAGCGAAAGCCAGTCAGAAATCTGTTCAACCGCACATGAATATTAGTCTACTCTAAAGACATGGCCATTAATTAGATCTTGTGGTTTGAAAGAAATGAATGGACACTTCCAATAGATATTTCAAATGAATGTGTGTATATATGTGTATATATATATATATATATATATATATATACACATCTATGGAATTATAATTATATAATCTATAATCTATCTATATAATCTATGTAATTAATATAATATATAATTATAATTATAATATATATAATTGCAGCTTTTCTTGTAGATATACTATGGTATGATGTGCAACTGAAGAATGCCTCTCCACAGGTAAAAATACATGTTTAATGTATGCATATATGTATGTAATGTAAAACACATGTTCCATGAAAAAGCACATCATACACACAAATAAAATACACACATGGATATACAAACAGAATGAGTAGATGTGGGACAATGTAAGTGGAACAGAATGCATGGCCTTGGTTGCTGGATTTTTGAACGATGTTGGCATACCAATAATGCACTGATGCGAGGGAAGGCGTTTATCCCCCACATCAATACCCCCCCAAGACACATACACACACCTCCACTTGATCTTGCATGCCCATGTCTTGTTAACTGTTAGCTAGCTGAATTTATTCCCCGCCCTCATGAAAGAACATGGCATGTGCACTCACACACAGGGTTATCGCTTCTGTTCTGATGGTGAGCCTTTGCAATAACGTGTTCTGAATGCTCACCCACCCATTACCACATGTAATACAAGACCACAGAGGTGGGATTTACACAGCTCATAACAAACCAGCAGGGGCTGTTGTGTTCCCAAGTGCTGTGTACCCCTATTTGAACCTATTGAGCTCCTTGTCTTTAACCTTACGCACACAGATTGATTCATCTACAGCTTTAGGATGAGACATGGATGAACCTACAATTTCATATCCTACATAAATATGACTTTCCTAAGAAATCCTGTTTCCACAGACTAAAGGAATAGACACAAATATGAAATGAAAATATTAGAAAATGAAGGATTTCTGCAGGGAGCCCTCACATTTGGTCAATAGCATTTCTCATGCCTCTTAGAGTGGTGGAATTAAATTGAAATGAAATATGCATCTTTAATCTCTCTCTATCTTGAACCGCAGATTTTTGTAGGGCTTGATGGATAGGTTGGGTTGTGCGCTCACTCCCTCTTGCCCTACTGACTTTGTGCCTGTGCTGAAAAATCTATAGCGACAGAACTGCCGGAAATGGCCAACTACATGCCACTTCCTATCACCACTGGAATCAAGATTGTGTCACTGTGACTACTGTAATGCATGCACAAAGCCACCTCATCCTCAGAATACACACACACACACACACACACACACACACACACACACACACACACACACACACACCACCACCACCACTGCTTTGTCTCTCTCCCTCTCTCTCTCTCTCTCCGTCTCACACGCAGACACACACACACACACTCACATACATCATCACATCGTTTATACATAATGCAGTGGACACATTTATTCTCCTCCACGCATCAAAATCAACAAATTCTCCCCACGAGTGTGTTAACAGCTGCATTCGAACAGCGCCAAGTAGCAAAGGAGAGCTGGAGCTAAATGAACGGGAGGCCCTATGAAGCTGGAGATGGAGTTGATGTATGAATGGGCACGAGTGGTTGTCAAATATATGCATAGCTGCCATATTTAACACACAGGCGAGTACAAAGGTATGGGCAGTGTGTGCATACAAATGTCCCCGGAAATGACAAAATAAGATCGTCAAACCCTAATGGCCATAATGGTTTCACATCCTCAATTTCATTAAGGTGATGTATATTGTCGGAGCGACATCAATCTGTGTCACAGGCGTTCAAATGTGCCTCTGTCGGGTCTGTGAGAAGGGGGGGTGGGGGTAGCTCTTCTCTGTCAGCAGCACTTTGCTTGCTCCCTGCCAAGTTCAAAAGCTGAGTCACACTTTTTTACCCCTCGTGTGACATCTTTGACAGTAGCTTGGGAAAAAAAAACTTGTAAACTCATCTCTCCTCCAACGGCTGCACAAGCTGCTCTCAGAGCGCATCAGCGGACCTGTGTCACACGTTTTGACGTGGCCGCTATCTGGCTGTGTGACGGGCCCGGCAGTACAGTAAACACATTACTAGACAAAGGAAAATGATTGGAAGTCACCTCTGACCTGAGCGGAAAAAAAATGAAAGAAACTGGCGCAGGTGCCACTAGTTCGGTCTGCTCTCAGGTGTGTGTGTGTGTGTGTGTGTGTGTGTGTGTGTGTGTGTGTGTGTGTGAGAGAGAGAGTGAGTGAGTGTGATGTGGCGAGGAGGGTGGAAAATGGAGGTTAATGTGGGGTTAATGAGCGATAAATGAATGTGAGTCTCACAAGAGCCCAAAAAAAGAAATCATCCTTGCATGCATGAGGCGTGTGCAAACAGAAACTCTCCGTAGGGGTGCTGATAGTGTCCATTTTGAAGCGTTTGAAAGAAAATTAGCTCTGGTGATTGGTTCTGGGTCATCGTCTGGATGTGACTGGAGTTTTGAATGCAAGTGCTGAAGATTACTGCATGTGGCATACTGTGAGTGTGTGTTAATTTGTGTATCTATAGTGTTAAACAGTGTGTATTGAGGAGGGACAGCGTGAAAAAAAGGTGCCTCGGTTCAGTGCCATAACCTTGATCTCTCTTGACAGGCAGCAGTGGTGTTTGTGACATCCTCCCATCTGCTGGTGTCAGTTCATGCTGGGAGGCCATGCCAGCACTTAAACACCATCACACACACACACACATACACACACGCACACACACACAGAAACCCTATACTCCTTGTAGGTTTTAGTTATTTATTTTCCAGTCAGATTTATTGGCAGTCACTGACATGGAGTGGCCATTACTTTTATTTCAGAACAAATCAATGAATGCCCAAACGGCTCCGGTCCTCTCTGTGTGATATAAATCGAACTTGGACTCCATAAAACAAAACTAGTCAGGACTAATCTTCCCACGTCCATAGCTGATCCATAAAAACTCATTATAGCACAGCATAGATGATATACTCTCTGCTATAACTGTCGTTTAAAGGTGGTCGAGATCATTTTCCTTTCTTGCACACACTCTCGTCTCAGTGGCCCTGAACGATCTGCCGTTTCACGGTATATCATGTCTCCAGATCTCAATGCCAGTGCCCGGACTGTTCCGGAAAAAAAATCACATCTCACACTTGACCTTTTGAGTTGCTTTTTCCAGGCAATGGTGAGCTATGCTGTCTACATGACTTAAGGGACAGTCATTCACTTCACAAAGAGACAGGGAGGAGGGGAACTGAGAGGAGAGCGAAGCCATGTACTTTACAGATGTGAAGTCTCCACTGAAATTGACACTATAGTGAGCTAAACAGAAAGAGAGAAAGAGAGAGAGAAAGAAAGAGAGAGAAAAGGGCAGGATGCAGTGACCTTTGAGGACAGCGAGCTGACAGCTCACAAAGTGACCTGCAGACTGGCCATATGTACCTCAAATAGCCATGAGCTTGCAAGAAATGAACAAAAGAAACAGCAGAATATAATTTGTGTCCAAAGACAGCACCAAAGAAAAAAGAGAGGAAGAAAAAGTAGAGAGGTGGGATGGTGAAAAGAGGGTGGGTTTTCATTTCCATCAGAGTGGCTGACCTCGCAGTGTTTCACATGATGCAAAGTCCAGCTTACCCTGCTTTAGTAAAAGTAATGGCTGGTTTATGTGTTGAGATTGTTGGCACATTACAGATCACAATTAAGTCCTAATAATTTATCACCAGCTGCAAAAACACTGGAGCACTTTTCCTGAACTGTGTGACATCTGTGACAGAGTGCCATAGAGGACGGTGATTGGGCATTGTGTCTGTTTTTCTTCTGTGTATACAGCTTTAATAGTAGGTTTGAACACAGGGATGCCTTGCTACTTAACACCAAAGATGTTGGGCTCATTTTATTATTGGTTGGTTTTGGCTGAGATATTTGTTTCACTCTTGGCACATCCCAGAAAAGCCTTATGTAATATTTGGAGATGACTCTGGTGTTACATAACAATGTGTATCATAAGGAAATGATGATCAGCTCAGTGAAAGGGATGGAGGAGATCAACCTCTTCTCCTTCTTCTCCATCTTCTCTATCATACCATCCACCACACTCTTCCTCTCCAGCCCTCCCTGTCGTCCCTTACTAGTGTCCCCAGGTGTCACAGTTGGCAGAGGACACCCACCCTCCCGCCCTCCCGCCCTCCTCCACATCCACACCGGGCACCCAAGGACGACGGCACGTCCCCCAAAATAACCCGTAATGGACAGGCGAGCACATTATAGCCAACATCTGGCAGCACAGGCCTTCTCTTTGGCACGCCACCGTGGTCTGGTGCCAGGGGCTGACACAGGCGCCTGTGAGGTCCCGGTGTCACCACATGAGAGAGAAAGAGAGAGAGAGAGAGAGAGGGAGAGGGAGAGGTAAAGAGAGAGTGCTTGGCGCTGGACGCAAGGACACATGGCACGTCTACCATCTCTCCTGACGATGCACTGGCAGCTATACAGATTTTTTTTTAAAAAGAGAATGCTGTTGAATGCAGTTGGGTAATTTACACTTTGGGTGAGGTATGGGAGCATTTCAAAAAGGCGATAATGCATATTGCTTGGATCTGGAGCCAGCTTTTAAAATGCAAAAATGTGTGTGTGTGTGTGTGTTTTTGTGTATGTCCTATTTCTGGGGGTTGCTTGTAGTCCTAATAAACATGGCAGTATGCCCCTGCTCACTCTCTGATTCAGTAGGAGGAATGTGTTACTGTCTGTGGCCCTCCACGCCATGCATGGCAATGATCTGACCTGTAGCTCGGCCACAGTGGGCACGACCATCATTATTGTTTTCACGCGGCGCACTGAAACGGAGGTGTTATCGCTCATCTGTCCAGCCTGCCCCCAGTTACCCCTCCTCTTCCCATTTCTTCCCCCACCTCTTTCCCTTGTTTTTTCTCTCTTTCCTTCAACTGTCGTTCTCTTTTGCCAGGGCCCAGTCTTTCCCTCTCTCTCTCTCTCTCCCCCAGTGACGAGATCTGTATCTTTGCCTCTTTTATTTCTGTCTCCCTCTTATTCTATTTTACTCGCCTTTGTGAACTTTATACCATTATTTTCTCCTCTAGATCTATCTTCTTTTCCTCTGTTTACTAGATCTATATTTTTACCTCTCCTTACACTCCCCTGCCCCCCCCTCTGGTGTGTGTGTGTGTGTGCGCGTGTGTGTGCACGCGTGTGTGTGTGTGTGAGTGTGCTCAGTAGTCCATGCACGTAGGAAGGCTCCTGATGGGCCCTGTGTTGCACACCTGCTCTTTCAGGTTGGGTGACATTAACCCCTGCTGCACACGAGAAGGTGCCACAGTGACCAGCTGCCTTTTGGACAGATTTTAGACCGCTGGGTGCTCAGTCACACAGAGAGGATTCTTAATTACTATGATGATGAGAATTTAACAAGTTAAGAATGAGGTCTCATGACCAAAAACAAAAAAAAAAAGAAAGAGAGAAAAAAAGAAAGAAAAAGATACTTGTCCCACACTTGTCCAAATGTCTGTAAAACTGTAAAGATCCTGTAACCATACATGTTAGCTTTGAAATCCTTTTTAAATTTCCAAAGGCATCTGATGTTTTATATGATGCAAATCCCTTGTGTTACATCAAACTGAAAGAAAAAAAGTACTGCTTTCTGAAATACATTAACTGAATAAACATAGAAGCAACCCCCTTTTTATGCCTGAACAGACCAACGCTCACATCCTTAAAGTGACAAGAACTTCAAAAATGTACCAGGATGAAAGCTCAACATTACAGCCTATAGGCCTTCATCTGATATTTACTCCTAATAAATACTGAAATGAATCTAGTGGGGACAGGAGTGGGAGAGTTATTCTTGTGGAGCCCTACCTTTTGATTTTTTTGCAGACACTTTTTGTTCAATTTTCAAACACTTTCTGTTCAGCTCAAACTTCTCTTTCATTAAAAGAAATAAAAATGAAAGAGAATGTGCTTTTGTAAATGTTTTTTAATTATCATTTAAAAATAATGAGAATGCTCTGTTTTTGTCTCAAAGGCATACTGAAGGTGGACCATGAAAAATGAAACCAGAATTTGGTTCAATGTTATGGTCCATTAAAGGATTATGATTATGTAGGTAGGTGATGTCACATTCTCATGGGGTGCATATTTTACTACATGTGGTGCATACTTTATGCAGCGATATTCCGCTGATAAATTCACACAATTTCTTAGCAGTTTATTTGTCTGGCAATATGAAGACACATGTTTCAGTCCATTCAGTCCATTCCATTCAGTTAATTCCCTATTTTCAGGTAGTGTTGTATGCTATTTTCAGATACTGTTGTATGCTTGTTGTATGTCTACCTGACGGGCACCCCACAGGGAAGCTGCCAATGCCAGCATATCTGGCCAGGTCAGTAAGCTGCATTTACATGTGCCTGGTACAGTAGCCTGGCAAGGAGAAAGAAGAACACTCCCTCCTCCACCCCCCAATGTCTGCTACGCCCTTGCCAATATGTGCGGTGTCTTTCAGGTGACTGGTACAGTGTATGTGTGTGTGTGTGTATGTGTGTTTGTGTGTGTGCGCGCGTGTGTGGCGCACGTGTGTGTGTGTGCGCGCGTGTGTGTGTGTGCCGCTCTGAGTTACGTCAGACGCGTCTCCTTCCCCCCCGTGATGATGTTTCATGTCGCAGCATTCCCACAGTGGCACGGACATCTACTCTGCCTCAGTCACACCGCGTCTCCACACGCGTCCTATCCCAGAGTCCCCCCACCCTCTACCCTCACACGTCCGTGGCTGTGATGTATCGCTCCTGCGCACTCTCCCATAGATGGAGCGTTGGTGCTCATTAAGATCTGTAGAGATATTGAAAATAGGGGAAAAAGGATGGAGAGAATGAGAGAGAGAAAAGCTGGAGGAGAGAGAGAGAGAGAGAGATAAAGCCTGTTGGAGTTGTTCCACTCCATTGTTCCCTAGGCACGTTCTCTCTCTCACTCTCTCTCTCTCTTTTACTCTCTCTCTCTCCGTTCCTCACAAACATACACAGGTTGGCAGGCACATCCACCCACACACACACATGCACACACACACACACACACTTTCCCCTTTTATGACGCACTTACTGGTGACAATGCCAACCTGCAGCGTCCTTGAGCAAAATGCTTTCTGAGTGCAACCTCTTCTTGCTTATTTTTTCAACCTCCCTTTGCGTTTTCTTTTCTCTCTCTCTTATGCAGGCCGATGCAGATAAAGGACTCCAGAGACAATCTCTGGAAACAGATCTAGTGAAACGACGATATGTTTTAGACTCTGGCACACCGTATTCAATACTTCAGGGCTTTTTTTTATTGTTTGACTAGCCAATTCACTCTTTCAAAACACAGAGCAAAAGAGAGAGTGAGCGAGAGAGAGAAAAAGAGAGAGACAGGGAGGGAGGAAAGAGGGATTTCTTGTTAGGGGGGATATTTGAACGCTTTTAGAATGTGCCCCCGTGGGAGAGCCTCAATCTGGATGGAGCTACGTGCACTTTCAAGCCCCTCTTCCTGCCGATAAACAGAGGTGCATATCAGGATCCGCCAGCTATCGCTCCGGCCTGTCCACTCCTGTGCTCCCTGATGGGAGACCGCTGCCCTAGGCTTGGCCATCTATGAAAGTGTTTTTGTGTGGCCGTTGGCCCGCGGCGTTATCACTCTCCCTCTCTTGTTGTGTCGAGACGCTCCAGCTGAGTCTGATATGCAGAGGTGGGAGGGGTGTGGGGGGTGGGAATGAGGGTGGGGGATGGGGCGAGCAAAACCTTGTCAAAGATGCCCATGTGACAGGGATGGAGTGGCTAGGCGAGGCTGTAATCACCACCAGCCTAACACACACACATACACAGACAAATCACCGCTAGTGGCCAAGGAAGTGAAATGAAACACCTCAATGAAATGCTAATCCATGGGGTCGGCGCGTTTGATCCGCGCCAAGATGCATGGTGGCACGATGCAATCACGACGCCCCGGCTCTCAGGGATGATGTCTAGGGGGCCCTTCTGGCCAGGTGCGCGAGCTGACACGAGACCTGACAGAAACCACTTATGTCGGGCCCTTTTCAACCTCACCTTGTTGTCATTCAAAGAATTCAGGGAAGAAAGGAGGAGGGAGATTAACACAATGACAGCCTGTCTGAGCCAAAGCCAATGGCTGAGTATAACTCATCCCTGAGTGGTATTTTTCAAAGCCACTCCATCACCATCCACATCAAGACTTTCACAGTACACAGACTACCATTTGCCTTGAAAAGACAAATCAGTATGTAAACAAGCACATTAATAAATAAAAATGGTGAGGGGCAGTCATTTTTTTGTATGTTTGTTTATGTGGCACTGAGTGAATATTGAGCCTCAAAGTAGCACAGAGAGAAACATTGAGTACATAATAAGAGAGACAGCACATTTTTTAACTTGAAAACTTAATCCATTGGCAGTTATCCGGAGAAAAAGCGCCTTGCGTTCGAGAACACGAAAAAACAACAGCAACAATAAAAAATGTCTCCAATTAGCTTAGGGTCCCCGAAGCTTTTATACATTCTACTGTTGTCTAAATAAATTATACATGTTGTATATTAAACTCCGCTGCTTTGCATAACTCTGTGGCTGTCCCAGCTGAAATAATATGCTGCCCAGCACTGTGCTTGCGTAGTTAGACAATGATCACGAGAGCTCACTTTTTTTAACAAGGCAAGGCCACAAGGGGGAACCACGCAAAAACATGCAGATGGGCATTTCTTATAAGCTCTCTCCCAAGGCGCAATTATGTGACCTTGGAGAGTGGTTGGCAAGGTGCATTTGCAATGTTTTGGAACAATGTACCCTAAACATCTTATTTAGCTCCATGTTTATGCAGCAGCTACCTCTCCTGTGCCCTTGGATTGGAGAGGATACCTCTTCAGTTAAAGTGGTTAAGAGGGGAGGCTCATTATTCAAAGTAAAGTCTGAGGGAGCCTTTTGACTTTGCCAAAAGCTCACTTCTGCTCACAAAAAAGGGCAAAGCTCGAGCTTTGCTCGAGACGTGTGTAATTAGAGTCTCTCTCTCCCATTCTCCTGTATGCATCCCAGTCACAGTTTCTAACATACAGTCCATGCTCAGAGGGGCTCTGGAGACAACTATCCAGCACTTCTCCATCATCCCCACCAGGCCGCCATCAACTCACCCCTATGCTCTTCTCACCCCTTCCCTTAACCCCCCTCAGTATCTGATCTCACCCCTGCCAAGAACTCGACTAATTGGTCTTGGGGCTTCATCACAGATGGAGGAGGGCCTCTGAGGGCCCACAGCCATGCGCCACCTCACAGCTCCAGCCCCAGACCAATCAGAGCTTGCCGTAACCCCTACTGTCTCAGGCCTGTTCATTAGAAGCTTCCCACTGATGAGAGGGCTATTTCTGGCCTGGGGTCTGTGTCTGTGTCCATGTCTGTGTTCACGTACGGGGGCCTCATCGCTATTTTCTCTGTCTCAGAGTGAGCCCTGACCGCCCGGGAGCTCTATGTTTCATTTGATCCAAGCGATTTATGATTCTTAACTCGCTTCATCTGGAGCTCTGATTTTGGAGCGAGGCTGAGGTCAACTCAGCATCAAAGCAGCCACAGTCAAGCTGGTCGCAATATAAAGAAACAAGGCCTAATCAAAATCTGCATATTTCACACAAAAATCTTTTAGTACCTGCTAAACTCTGGCTACTGAGGCAAACTGACTTTGTTGCTAAATTACTGGACACATACTGACCTTTAGTTCAGTTCCTTCCTACTTTTCTTTCCTAAGGAATATCCAAAGACACAGGATGATTTTATGAGACAATACAAAAGTCATAAACATCTATTCAGCATGACACTTTGACCTTTCAAGCACTATCAGGTTAAATGCAACCTGAAGGTCACTGAATAATGTGAGGTTATGCAATGTCCTGATGCATATTTTTCATTTAAAAAGCCTTTGTTGTATTTACAAAGCCATTATGCACAGTTGCTAGAATGTTTAATCTATGGCCGAATCCCAAGGTGCCCCCCCCAAAAAAATACATAAATAAATAACCCTCAAAGACTTAACTGACATGAATCAGCTTCATGACTGGCTGATTCCAATTTTAGAGGGTTCAAGGTATAGGTCTTGAAGGGGACATTGGAATTCCACCTTGTTTTCCACCTGAATTCCACCTGTTGAGTGCAAGTGGAAGTCACAGGCTTACTTTTTACCTCGAAAGTTATTAAGGGACAGAAAGAACAAACAAGAAAAAAAAACAGAGATGACAAGAGGAGACATACAGTCTCATCTCCCACAGAGCCTGAAGTATCAGAAGTAGTCGAGCTCCAGCAAACGATGGCAATACTTGGTGGAACTGTGATATTTTGCACAGCGAGGGTAATTGACCTCTCTTGAGACCCTGACGCTCTCCAGCACAGTCCGTAACTCCAACAGCAATCACTGCCGAAAAACCTGTCAGGGTGGCATTTAAGCAGTGTCTCAGTAGAGAGAGAGAGCAGAGACGGTCTGTATCTGTTTATAGATATCCGATAGTGGAAATGTGAAGGACAGAGAGAGATGAAGAATTTAATGTTTTTTTTTTAAAAAAAAAAAAACAGCAGATTACTTGGGAAATTATTTGGAAGGAAGTTAATACAGGATCTGACTGAAGGGAATCAGTAAGACAGAACTGCGTATGGAAGGGTCCCCCCCTCTATAAATATTCAATGGCAGTATTGTGGAACTACATGTTTTCTTGCCAAGCAGCCAATATGTGGAAAACATGTACTCTGTCAGTACTCTATGTTTTGAGTGGGTGTAGACTTGTGGCCACAAGCATCTTACATCTAAAATTGCATTAGGTTTTGTCATAATGAATACAGATGAGCTCTTGTCGGATTTTCTATGCTTTTATTCATGAGGGAAAATATGGCTCCTTCGGTTTCCAAAAAGAGCTTTTCATGCCTGTTGTAACTGAAGACTACATCCACTTCAGCAGGTATGACGTGCAAAGGAATGATAAATGAGTGTCTGGTTATCAAGAATGTGCTACTCAGATTCATTTGCACCTCCATACACAGAGAGAGAATTCGAGTGAAGCCGGCCGACGAATGGAATGATGGACTGGCGCTGGTCCAGGAAACACAAGAGTCGGACAAAGTCAGTGCCAAAAAAAGCACCATGATGCTTCTCTGTTACCAATAAACCCAAACAAGGGTCAACAAACAACTGGCGGGGAATTTGGGACAGAGCACTCATGTGGGGGGGGGGGGGGGAGTCTGGAAATACTGAATAATAAAATTATAATACTTAAGATCAGTATCTTTGTTTGCATTGGGTGCATCTCCACATGCTGTTTCTTCCCCTGCTGAGAGGTGGAAGAGGGCAATCTGATGTGAGGTCTTTCCCTTTGATTTGGAATATTCAAGGTTCCTCTTTGAGTTAACTGGGCTCTGGTGGCTTTTCACTGGTTATAATGAAACTATTTCAACTCACTCCTCATTTAAATGCCCACCTGGGCATATCTGTGTTTTGAATCCCGAGCCTTTTTTTAAATTAACTTATTAACAATGACAAATGAACGATGACAGCTGTGGCTTTCTCCCCTTCACAAACATCACTGTATAATGATGAAACAGCATTGAATTCTCGTGACAGTGGAAAACTGACAGAAGCGGATTAATTAAAATGCATTCAGATCTTTTCGTGAAGTTCTTCAGTTCTTCACTTCAGAGGAACAGGGCAAAAAGGGTCCACTCTAGGTTCACTTTTGGACAGACTGAGCTGCAAGTAATAATTGACCAAGGGTGGATAAAGTCTATCTTCTAACAGGATAGATTTGAAACTTTTTTCTCTCTGAACTGACTTGCTAGACATGCTGTGATGATGTAAACTGACACATCGAGTTCCGAGAATTGCTCATTAAAACGGTAGAAATATCAGTACGGTCCTCCATATATGTAGTGTAGCTGTGCGTATTGTATAGACTCTCATGTTTCCCACTTTAAACAAGAGTCCTCAGAAGCACAAGTCATTCCTTTTTCTCTTTGTGGTCATGAGAGACTGTGAAATTCTGGCTGTTACATTTCAATTTGTGACAGGGGTATCTTCAAAAAAGCTTAAAAGCATTTATTTTGGTTCAAAGGCACTTTTGTCAGCTTGGTGGTTTTTACTACAAAGCACTTAATGCCAGCCTTTAAGAGCTCAAAAAAAATTATGTAATTGAGTCTGAGGGAAAAATAGCAGAAAAAAGAGTGGTCAGCCCAATATAGATCTATAACCAACTATGTTTAATGGATGTAAACAGCTCAGTTTATTTTTGGAGGGGACTTTGTGACAACTCCATGCCTTATTTCAGCAGATGAAACAGGTTTGTGTCCAGTAAAATTTACTTTTGTTTGATAGAAAAACACAAGATCCTCTCTTATAGAAATATATTATATCACAGTCCCCTTCAAGAAATGGGTAATGGTAACCTGTTGGCTTTAAAACATCCACTGGGTCAGGTCATTACAAATGAGTCTGTGTAAGGCCTTGGGCACGTGGGTAATTGGAACGGGGCTTTGTTGACACTGGGCCAAATGAATTTCCTACAATAACCTTGGAGTGTTAAGAAGAAGAGTAATGGGATTACTGAGAAGGACACTGAGAATGTGCAGCAGATATTCCATTTGACATTTTCTCCTTATGTACATAGCATGAGAAGTACTGTTAAATGTTGACAGACTGCAAGCTTATGTAGCCTGGAAAAAAAACACTATTTGTAAGAAAAAGTTTGAAAACTAGATTGCTTGGCATCAGACAATTGCAACATGTGAATTCTTTCCCTCCTTTTCACTTTCAGCAGGCCCTGGCTTTCGCTAAAGCCCTTGCAATCTGGCAAGCAGCAAGTGCATGTAGTGCCACGCCTCACTGTGACATGAGACAAGTATACATGTGCACTTATAAATCAAACCAGCTGGATTCCAATCCACACCCTTACAATCTCTCCACAAAATGTTTTTTTGTTGTTGTTTGTGTGTGTGTGTGTGTGTGTGGGGGGGGTAGTTTTCTGAAAAGGTACAAACACTTTTTTAAGTGAAGAAGTGACTAGAGGCGCTAACATTTTAGGTGGATAATGGAGCCTTAAAAGCACCTCCAAGAGGCTTCCAGTAGTTATTATTACTTGGTTTAACTGCCTTTGATTTGTTTATTTTCTCATCGTGTCTCTGCCTGCTTTCTCCTGGGACCCCCGTGGTGAAGTACCAAATGAGATGTTCTCTCCGTGAGACGTCTGCTGCGAGAAGATTGAGAGATTGCCTCACCTTCCTTCCCAAATCCTCTCTCATTCCTGTCTTTTGTCTTACTCTCACGAGGTATACAAAATGCTATCTGGATTCTAGTCATTAAAAGTAAGATGTAGGAATGCATGACAGATTATTTTCTTAAAACACCTTCATGCACAATTTGCACATTTATATGGGATGGGGAAAGTACTACAAAAACAACAAGACTTCCAGTCACGGCAAGATTTTTCGATTACGCCTTGTCATGTTCAGCAATCATCACTGGCACATGGAATGTTTTAAAAATAACACTTTGGTGGAAAATAACAGACTGTGAGTTAGTGTGTTGGTGGCCTCTATAGTATACACAGACACAGCGACTCATCATATCCCCAGTAGGGAACAGAGCTTCAGTGAGGACCCAACTGTGGGCCGGGTTAACCTTCTCCTGATGGACACTATACAGCGCTGTGTGTGAGGGGAAACGAAATTCTGTGTGATTGCCACAGCCATGCGCCTAAACACGGTATGTCAGAGACAAGAGCTCAATCCGAGAACTCAAAACCTCATAATATATATTTCCTTGAATGAAAACCGATCCAGCCCTCCCTTTTTTAAACACCCCCACCACCACCACCCACTCCATACTCTCAGCTGTTCCCGTCTCCTGCAGTTAGCTGCTGCTTTCTTATAATCTGATTAAGAAATTGCATTTTAGCTTTGCCTAATCAGTCTAACAAGAGGGCTCTCTCTGAGCCTGCGTGCCCATTAGGAGATTAGGATCAGACTCTGGCTCAGAAGTGGTCATCACAGGGATGCACTGGTGAAGGGAAGACAGAAAAATATAACAAGGTTTTCCCATGCAAGCCAGTGCAATGTGTGTGTGTGTGTGTGTGTGTGTGATCTCGTATCTCAGATGGCTGATTGTGTTTATTTACGAACACAGATGGTGCCAGGCAGAGAGAGTCCCAAACAGTGACAACAGTGACAATGGACAGACCAGGATGGGCCCGTGGTCCATCCATTTGGTAGGCTAAAAGGCCCAGGAACATTCACATGGCCCCGGCACTATCAAAGCCAGCCCATCAGACCAGACCAGAGCAGATCACCAGATAGTCATTTATTTTCTGAAAGAGGGGAACAGTGTCGGGCAGGTGAAGCATGTTATTAAAAGGTGATGAAAAAGTGTGTGTGTGTGTGTGTGTGTGTGAAAAAGAGCAATGTTTGATGGAAGATGGTTATTCAAGCAAATTCCAATAACCCGGTGACACGCGGCAGTTGATTAAAAGAAGGCGATACGGATCACACTTTAATGCAAGAATAATTGAGATGCAGGCTCGGGCTCCATGGTAATTGCTTGCCTGGTGTTTAACACAAAGAACATTAATGTGGCCTAAAACCTCACGGGGAGGCTGCCCAGAAACACTAGGAGCTGACAGGAACAGGATATTTGGAGAGGACAGAGGCAGAGTGAAAATGTTGTTTTGTGAGGCGAGGAGGGAAATGAAATTATTCCATCTGGTGCTGGCCCGGGTGACTGCGTTATTATCATATATATTATAATACTCGGTTAAGCATTTCAGATGGCAGTGATGGGACAGAGGAGGGGGGAAAAAAAGAAGGGGTTCCATCTTCTGTGCCGAGTCACACCGTCATGCCAGGGTTGATACACTGGCACTCGTGACTGGCGCCTGCTTTCGGGGGTGAAGTGGGGCGCTGCCGGGCAAAGCTCTGACTTGATACACTGCCCTCCTGCCCTGAATCACACAAAATGGGCACACTTGTTGGCCCCCCGACTCTCACCCGGGCACACTATGAAGTTGGTGGATGTTACACGTGGAGGGGGCTCTCTCTCTCTGCCACGTGTCAACTCTTAGTTCCCTTACTGGCTCTTTTTGTCTCCTTTTTTTTGACACACAAAGAACTGTGAACAAAAAACAAAAACAGACAGGGCAAGGATCCCTCCACCGGCGTGTGGAGTCAGGGGGGTCGCTCAGTGTTTTTGTGGAGGTTTTCTGAGAGCGCCTGCGTGTTTTCAGACAGGCCGTCATGAAAAAAAAAAAGAAGCTCACCACCGCTTGGCCCTCGCAGTAATGAGGGAGCTGGGCTTTGTGTAGGAAGCTGCCATGGAGGAGCAGCCTTCTTTGCTGGGTCACTGCGCACTCTTAGCAAAAAAGCCTTTTTTTTCAAAGACTCTCTTTTCTCTCCTCTTTTTTCTCTCTCTCCCTCTTTCTCTTCTCCCTCTCCACCATTTTTCCATACTCCATTGCTTTTCTACAGTGCAGAGATGACCCTCTTTCCACCACCCCTCCCCCCCACCACCATCCAATCACTCTTTTCATTGGAATAGCTGCAAAAGGCCACTAGTGCAAATGTGTGCAGAGCTCTTTGCAAAAAGGCCTAACTGAGCACCTATTTCTGACAGCTCATGCAGTCATGCTCTGTGGCCCCCAGAGAAAAATGCTTAAAGAAGTAGTGCCCGATACTCAATGTTTTATGTATAATTTAGCCTTCTAACAAATGGCATTTGAGTGTTCTTTTTAACATTAAATGGTTAAGACAAGTTAAGGCAACCCTTAAACAGACCTTACAGGTAAGCAATATTTAACTTTGACCTGGTATCTCCAAATGCCTCAAATGCATGTGAATTGCAACAGTCCTGGTGTGTGTATGTGTGTGCGTGTGTGTGTCTATGTAATAGAGCAAAGGGTCTGGTGGGTGAGCTTGGCTCTGAAGACAGGCCTGCTGCAAACAGATAAGGTTCCCCGAGCTGACACCGAGATACCTGTTGACCACACACACACTCAGATAGGCAGCCCCATGGGTATGGGGAGGTCACATGTGATTATGTGTTCGGTGATGCCTCACAGGGACACACTAACCGACACTGTGCGACTGCACTCGTTGCGCCAGCTGTCTGACTGCTCTCACTGTTCCCTGGTCAGCCCTAAGTCCAGTCATTACATACTCAGCTCAGTGACAGCACCGATCCAAAGTGAGCCGTGCAGCCTAAACACTTTAGTCAGCTATGCACCCCAAAGACATTTCCCTCATTTTGAAAGCTATCAAACTAGACTTGAGCAAATAGAAGATTCATTTCCCAGCACTTGCCCCTTTACTCTTCTCTTTGCTTAACGATGGGCTTGTGGCGATATGAACCAGCCGAAATGTTGTAGTAGAGATTTTCAGGCTGTAATTTGTAATTATCTGGTGGGTTACGATGTTATGATTCAATCTCTCACTCTCTCTCTCTCTCTCTATCTGTATCTCTCTCTCTTTCTCTCTCTACCCCCTGCAGCCTACTCTTGGAGTTTCAGCAAGCTTGAAGGATGATTAAAGTTGGCCATCAAGCTTGTCTGTTAAATTATACGCACTGCAGACAGCCTCCAACTAAGAAAGGGTTTGGGGGGAGGGGTGTTCAAGAGATTTAAACTCCACATTTGAACAGGGCTATCAGGCAACAAAAAAGAGATGCTGGTCTTCGCTTTTAGATTTCAATGGGTGAAGAAACAAACAAGTCAAGCCATTTGCCTTTGAAGGAGATACACACATATGCTATAAAACAGAAAACAAAAAACACGTTGTAAAACAGGCAAAGATGTCTCAAACTAAATTAACTTCAATATTTGCAATTAAGACTTCACTATTTGCATTTTTCTCATAAATTTCTTTCATGTGTTCCCCTGCAATGTTTCATCACTGATGTTTAATATTGGTGTCAAGACGTTTTTGTAACTCACCCACACACAATCATGAGAGACCATTAGCATGTTCCATTGATTAAGTGTAACGTCACTGGGTGTGTAGATCACAGCAATTAACAAGTAATCTAGCTGTGAAGGAAATGCACACTAGCCGATATTCATCACTGCAGCGTGGTAGGGAGATGATCACATGATTATAGCTATTTTGATACATATGATGTATTGATCAGACGGTGGGCATTCCCCCGTGGTCAGCCTGGTGACTGGAGGAGATTGATGAAAGCATGTGTGGGCCAAGGGAGAGGAATGCACAATAAGACAGATTGACTACACATACACACACACACACACACACACACACACACACACACACACACACACGCACACACACACAGACATGAAAGTACACATCTTACTCTCAAAACATTTAAATTCGAACACACAAACACACGCACACGCGCAAATACACACACACATCCAATGTTGATAACATCCAATTAAGCTTAGCTCCATGGGCAGTGCTGGTCAGGTCTGGCTCCTGGGGCCTTAGGGATCCCACAGCCTGGGTAATCTGATTAGCACCGCCTCAGTTTCCCCTTCCTTCCCCTGGTCCAATTACACTGCTGTGCTGTGCATGCTGCCACACTCAGCTCCAGACCCATCTGTTTCTCCCTACATATCTCAGGTCCTTCAGATTCCTATATTGTTATCACAATGCAAAATCAACAATAAATACACAGTGTAGATAAATACATTAACTAAAAACCAAGAAATAAAAGGCTATTAATAATAGTCATAATAGTAGTATTATATTATATATATATAGTAGTATTATAGTACTAATAATAGTAATTATTAAATGATCTACATGAAAGTTATTATTAAATGATCTACACAAAGTACATAGATAGATAAATAAATAAATAAATAAATAAATAAATAATTGTATTATCCTCTAGGAAATTGTGGTATCCTTGAGTTTCCACAACATGTATCCATGCAACCCAATAATCAGGGTGCAACAAGGCCAAATGGGATAACTGCATATTTGGATGCTTACATACTCTGTAAACAGTTTTGGATACATGGAGGGGTTATAGTATATTTGAATAGCAACATGCAGAGTCAATAAATAAATAAGGGGTTTTTGTCTGTACAAAAAATACAAAGTCCCCTTATGAAATTGATTGCACTAGTAGAGAGGTATGTAATTTCATGTCCACTTGTGGAGGGCTGTGCTGTCTTTGTTTATCTATGAGTGCCTACCATGGTTGGTCTTGTCTAGAACAGGGTTATATAATACAATGGCATCCACTTCAGCAATCCACACATGAGATAATGGACCTGGGCAATGTTATATGAATGTCTCCCGCATGTAATATAATCAATCCCCTTACTCCAGCCCGACGACATGTCTCTTATTGTCTCATGCTGGATTAGGAGGGTGGTGGACATGAACAGTCCCTGTGCAGGGCCCCATGAGCCAAGCTCCATGGATGGTTTAATGTACGTGCCTAAACACAATGACAGCTGACAATTAGAGAATGGAAGAATAGAGACGTTCCTGGCTCTCCACCAGCTGAAGCCCTCTTGTGGGCAAATACAGGAGAGGAAGAGGAATAGAGGGAGAAAGAGAGGGAGAGGAGAGGAATAGAGGGAGAAAGAGAGGGAGAGGAGAGGAATAGAGGGAGAAAGAGAGGGAGAGGAGAGGAATAGAGGGAGAAAGTTCCCTGACAATATTCCCACTGTATCCTTTCAGTGGCGGGATTACCTAATGCGATTACCAGCACTGGCACATCAGCCGGGGCTGAATGGGGGCCCCATAATTGGAGCAGGGAGAGATGAGGAAGGTGTCAGTCAGAGATTAGCCCAGGTGAACGCCGCTGCCATGGCGATAAGAAACTCTGTGGCGCCGCTCCGCTCCGACCGCCTCGGCTGAGGATTCGTCCATTGAGGAGTTGAAGAGCCCCTGCCTGGGATAGGCTTGTGGTGCGTGAGCTGTATACAATCATGGCTCGCTTTCGCTGCCTGATGCTCTCCCTCTCTCTCTTTCTCATTCTCTCTTTCTCTCTCCCTTTCTCTTAGGGAGGGATAAAGAGTGAAAAAACCCAGAGTGACGCACCGGATAATCTTCTGTGACAGTAATTAGACGAGTCTGGTTTTGTTTGATAATTTCCTTTGAGGGAGCTCGCCTCATTTTGCCTCCCCACTCCCCTCATACTCCTGTGCCTCAGTCAGTCAGCATTATTATTAGTAGTATTTTAAATTTCAGGTGAAAATTAGGTTATGTTCACCTGGTCAGGTCAAACTGGTAGAAAAGATTGTTTTCAGGTGGGAAATGTATCATGTAAACAACATCTTTGTTTCTTCCTGATATGTAAGGAGAGAATATAAAAGTTAAATGCAATTTATCTAACTGCAGAGTGGCTGCCGGATCGTGGATGTTCGTGAGAAATAGCAGCAAATTCACACTCTCTCTCCTTCAGGCACCCCCGCCACACACCCCCACCACCACTGACCCAGATGTGACACACTGGCCGAGGGGGTCACGGGGAGAGTGTGGCACGTGAACATGTGAGTCTTGGCTTCAGCTAGTCACCATGAATATCACCCTCCTTGTTCAAACCATCCCTGCCTGCCCACCAAAACAATCTACATGTGTCCTCTTGCCACCTCCTGCGTGATAAAAGGCACTCACTCCCTCACATGAGTCTCATAGTCATGTGTACACTCTGTCTGACTGTCGATATCTTTGTCAATAGCCTTTGTTCCTGTTAGCCTCCCACTGGCTTCTATGTCATTCCTCCAGTAATAAGTATGTATTTGTGAAGTATGCATGGGCTTAGTCACACAAGCGGAATAAATAACACACAGGTTCGCCTATGGTGTCCACATGCTCACAGCTTTCATTTCTTCCATGCGTAACTCATTTGGTGAGATAAAGCTGGCGGCTCTTTCCTAAAAAGAACACTTAATCACACACATGCACAAACAAACACACTGGATGCGGAACACGCCAAAAGCCCTGAGGCTCGATGACTGCCAGGTGAGTAATGGGAGCTTGTCTCTCTCATTGATTCCCTACTAAAAACACAATATCTACTGAGCGAATTGCTGGCAAAGGCCTGAATCCTTTCTCCTTTTTTTCCCATCTCTCTCCCTCTCTCTTTGGCTATTTAACCAAGCAGTGGGATTGCTCTCTTCAACGGTGATGACAGTTGTTTAGGCATGGTGGCAAGCAAAGGGAGGGAGTAGTTAGCACTTCAAGGATGGAGGTTGCAACCTTTCTCCAGCTTCATCAGTGATCAGCCGTCGACCCAGTGGAGACAGGGAAGGGACGAAGCCCGAACGGTGGGGTGTTGGAGCAGGCGACCGTGACCAAGATGCTGGCATTTTTCAGCACTGTGTAATTTCACTTCGCTTCCATGACCAAACCCCCCTCCATTCCCCCGACACACACACACACACACACTCACACCTCGGCCCCATTCAACACAATGCAATTACTCAGGCTGCTTGAGTCGTTTAAGCCCACTGTGCATCAGCCACATTGGCAACTTGTTTTGAAGCGAAGGCAATTTATGGGAGAAGGGCCCACCTTGTGCAGTTCAGTCCGCTGAGCCGCGCTCATTATTGATCACACTCACTCTGTCATTTATTTGATTTAGCTTTTCTGATGTAAGGAAACTGGTGCTGGAAGTTCAAAAGTGTGTGTGTGTGTGTGTGTGTGTGTGTTGCTATGCTCTGATGTCTGATGCTATGATTGGCTGAAATATGTGTTCATATTGTATGCAGTATTTTAGCCTGACAACAGTGACTTTCAAAAAAAGTTCTGGACTGTAATATACAGAGAATAGGGGTGATTATTTTTCTATGTCAATCAGCTGTCTACTTCAGTGGAATTACATGTGATGCTGTGTGCATAATGTAGGTCTATTGCTAGCACCCTAGTGCCAAAAATACCACCTTGAGGACGTCTGTGCTGACACCACTGTGGGGTTTCATCTGATCATCTTTCAACATTTTCTGCCCTCCTGATCCACCTTCGCCCCAACATCTGTCTCATCTGTGGGTTCAAGAGGTGAGTGCATGCGTGTGTGCCGTGAAATGATTTGTGCTTCCTTGTCCTCTTTGGATGATCTTCCAGCCAGCCCCTTGGCAGTAAAATTCAAACCATATGGCTTACGCACAGGGTCACATCATTTTCATATTATGTGTGGGCACTGCCAAGTCCATTAAAGTTTTATATCTGCAGACAGCAGCCAGGGGGGAAATTCATAGTGTGATTTTAGGTATGCTGCATCATCTGGGACTGTGCCGGCGAAAGCTGGTCTTCAGTCCCATGGGAGCTATTGGTTTTAGATCCAACTGACAACAATATGCATCTTCGAGAAAAAAAATTACAATAATTACTTCAACACAGCACTTAAAATCTAACTTTCAGAAAAAAACCTATTGAATCATAATGGTGCAACAGAAAGAGGTAGGAAAAACATAACAGGGTCAAAGCCTCAAGGTCCCTTGAGCGAAAGAGAGAGACAAAGAAGACGAAGGTGAAGATGATGTGAAAACTCTCACACACTCGCTGTATCTGCTGAAACAGGGGGAGGGAGAGAAATGAGGCTTATCAAAAGGAACTGTTGGCCATCCATCAGCGATTTCTGACATCTTATCATCCCCTTCCTCAAGACACTCTACACATGATGATGTAAGGCATTAATCAAGTGCTGACACCTCACATTCAGGACTTGAGACATGTGCCCTTTCTTCCTCTGCCACCGAGCTATCTGTTGTCCTCACTGCCATCTATGACGGCGATTCTAATGCCTTAGGGTCTGTGTGTGTGTGAGATGTGTGTTCGCTTGAGGATGTCTTTGGTCCAATGTCTCCAATGTTTTTTTAGAAGAGATACAGGAAGATCTAGGCCTTTAAAGCTGGCCATTGTTCTAAAAAAAGGTCTTTCACTTTCCCATCAGTAACGACATGAGTCTGTCACCTCAGTGTCATTCTGTGCCGGGAAGTTCACAAAAATTGGTGCCCAAAATGAAATGTGCATGCTGACCTTAAGCAAGTCATTCTCGAAGTGCAGCTGTTTCAATGAGACTTGCAAGAAATGACAGTATTTACCCACAGTGACACCTACCCCACCCCACATACTATTTCAGGTTTAGGAGACACTTCCAGAAAGGGCATTGTATAAAATACACAAAGGCAGGTGTTGAAACAGCACAGGGTCTGGGCATTGCAAACAACAGCCAATGAATTAAAATGGCGAGAAAAAAAAATGCCGAACACCAACACTAGCCTTTAATCACCTCTACATAACAGCATATGGAGGCTGGGTAGACTGTCCTTTTGACAAAGCCAGTAGCAGTAGGGGATTGGTGTGCAGTGCACTGACTGGTAGATGTCCATCCTACTTTGCAGGATTAATCCTTTTTTGATTAGAACACACTGGAGCCAGGGATATGACAACATGTATTTTCTGAGAAGATGAAGCAGACCCGGGGACCAGTGCTTATTTTTACACTTTATGCCCATCACCCACTTCCTTCGCATCTAAACGATCGTGTCTACTCTGCCATTGAAGTGCTGAACTAGATCTTTTATGACAGGCAAGGCTGGAGTGAAATTTGTGTCATGGACTGTGACAACTGCCTTTTTCCTGGGGGACCTCCTGAATACAGAGCATTGATCAGAGCTACACATATCAGGGTTCGGCTGATTAGGCTCTTTCAAGAGACTAGGGCACTGGAGAGAGAGAAGGAAAAGGAGAAAGCGAGACAGAGGCTGGAAAACTCATGAGTTGTCCTTGTTAAAAAAAAAAACACCCTGGGAGAGTATTTTAGCTCAAATTGTGTGTCATAGCCTTGCTTAAAACCAGAGAAGGATCTAAATTATTTAAAGTGATAAATCTGGGCGAGGGCTCCTCTTTGGCGTAGACTCCGGCCCTGGCACACATATCGCTCCTGTGCCCTTTTTCTATCTGAAACATTTAAATGCCTCTCAGCCCTGGAGAGCCCTGTTTTGGGAAGCCTGTTTGTTTATCATGAAGGCTCGTCAGCTTCTGTCAGCCCAGGGGCTGCAATGTATTCTGTGAATGAGCCAAGCACACTAGTGAGTATCCACTCATCCATCCATTCTTCCATCATCTATCCATCACCCTTGCTGGCTATATAGCCAATCAACTAACTTGACATATGCACACACACACACACACATACACACACACATACAAACACACACACACACACACACACACACACATACACATACACATGTACATATATACACACACATACACCTTTTCTTAAATTCAAAGGCCTATCAAAGCCAAAAAGGCCCAAAGAGTAATGGCTGTGCTGTCTCGCAGTGGTACTCTTTGAACTATGGGCATCAGCCAGAAAATCAGATTTTATACGCTAGGGTCAAAGCGCCTGCCAGATGCACATTTGCTTCTGCATGACTACCAGCCGTCCATGCTCTCTGCCGCTCCTCAGAGAGACTCTGGTCTGATGCACGACACACGCAATGATTGCTCTGTTGTGTTAAGCACAGAGGCAGAATTAAGCAAGATGCCTGTTGTAAGTGTGTGCAACCAGCACAGCGATGACCCCACGAGCAGGGCAATGCAGCGGCTCCATTTCTGCATCACTATTTACCCAGCAGGCTGCAATACCCACTGCTCTTCCTCAGCAGCAAACTGCGCAGATAATTCTATTAATGTCCTCATTACAGTTTTCCTCAGATGCTTTGGCACAAATCTCAGAGAATAATTAGTGCAGTTAAACAACATGTTGAAAACCATCACACCATGCCCACTACGTTCAAAGAAAACAGTGTTTTCTTCTTGATTTCTTTTGCAGAAACGGCAAATGCTTATTGTATGCAAATGATAAGGTACAATTGCATAGAACTGACAAATGACTTATTGCATAAGTGCATAACTATTGTTGATGACAATACTCTAAATAGGATTATATTGCTTCTGTGTTGAACAGCACACCGTCAAATGTGCATAAATGAACATATTAAGCAATGAGCTGCAAAATAAATCAAACAACATCCTCTCTCTTACAAATGTAAATTTCATTTTTTGCAGTAGTTTCAATACAGTGTATAGTCCTGGTTGGATAAGAGAAAATCAGATTTGTACAGTACAGTACAGTGTCTTTCTCTCTCCACTACAGTAGATTTGACACCCACACCACTAGGTGTTGCATTACTGCACTCCCCACCCTGACAACATGTATACCTTATCTTTATGGGTTTTTGTTTTCTGGTTACAGATTTATGGGCTTTTGAGTTACATCCATTCTGTATCTAAATGCACTCTTCAAAGTCACCTTGTGCTTAGCCTTGGGTCTGTGGTATGAATACTACTGCAAAAGGTTTGAGATCCAGGGTATTTGTTTAGCTTCTGAAAAAATGCCTGGCAAATAGTGAACATGGTGAGACAGAAATCAAATCTTGATGGGATTGTTTATTTTTGTGACAGTGACTGAACTCCTGCATGCCCTATTGTACTGGCATAAAGGTTTTAAGTGAATTCCAGCTTTTTGTCAGCTGCATTGTGGTGTGTTGTCCCACAAATAGTTTGGGTAAATGTCTCTGCAGTCTTGATGTTAGAATTGTTACAGGACACATGCCAAGGCAATGAAGTGAAACTGCAATCAGCAAAAGCTGCCCTGCTGCCAAACAGAATGCCCACATACGGTTGTCAAGACAATATGTAAATGAGCAAGGCACTTAACCCTAAGTTTCTCTAAGGGAGACTGGCCCTGATGATAGTTAACAAAATATCTAAGTCACGTTGGATAAAAGCGTCAGCTAAATGCGTAAATGTAAATCCGGACATGTCCTGGCAAATTAATGAAGAAAAATGTGTGCCAAGTCTGCCTGAAATGACAAATAGCTTAAATTACTAATTTTTGACATGACTACATTTTTTGGTGTATTGTAATGGCTGTGTATTTAGCTTGTACTTCGGCAGACTTCTCCTGTATTGTAATGGCTGTGTATTTAGCTTGTACTTGGGCAGACTTCTCCTGTATTGTAATGGCTGTGTGTTTAGCTTGTGCTTGGGCAGACTTCTCCTGGAGCTCATGCTGCCAAAACTGCAATCTTGAGAGTGTGCCCCTGTTACCCTGGAAATCCCCCAGTGATCTAACATTCATAAGACATCTCTCTCTTTTTTTTAACATTCATAAGACATCTCTTTTTTTTCATCTCTCTCTTTTTTTCCCCTCTTTGTCTCCCATGACCCACTGGTGATCCACATTGTTCCTGTGATGTAACAATCTTTTATAAGAATTAATGTGGAGAGGACCTCCTCTTAAATCTTAATTGTCATTCCTATGTCGCACTCGTAATAATGTCTCCTATTCAACACCCTCTCTAAGCAAGACTGTGAACTGGTCAGATAAATACTCTTTCTCATATGCTCAAATATGCATAGCAATCAGTTACACATGACAGTTAAACATCTGGTCAGCCACTAATATCCCTCACTCAGATTCAATTGGCCCTTCAACAGGCCCTATATATAGTACATTTTAATGCACATGCTGGCCCCAATAAGAGTTAATGTCTACTGGATGATGCCAATGATTAGTTAAATATGCTTGTACCTCTGGGTTCCATAATGAACTACAAACATCATGGGTGAGTGGTGGATGGGATGTTAATTGTTGGCTGGTTGCCAGGGCACAGAAGCCATTATATCAAAGGCAGCATAGCAAAGGAGGTCACTATGGTGGAGGTGGGGGTCGAGTTGGGATGCCTTAGGCAACCAGCATTCACTCGCTACTCTCTCTCTCTCTCTCTCTCCATGGCCCTGCCTTTCAGTCCATTCACGATTCCAGGCCTTAATTGTCTATTTGGCTGGATATTGACAAAGGGGTGAACAACAGTTCCCTGGCATTCTGAACCACAGCAAATCATGGCCAATGGCATGGCACGAGGGTTCATATCTTGACATTTAAACCAAATTAAAAGCAAGAAGGGAAATGATCCAAGCGGGGTCAGGTATTACACACATGTACAATGGAGTGCACACTCCTATACACACACACATACACACACACACATATACACACACTTGTGTGCCAAGTCCACATTGTCCACACATAAGCCTGCATATGTACACACAGGATAACACACACATGCACACACACTCACAGACACTACACAGCCCTTTGGCTGCCTGTGACTTATCTTGTGCTCACATGCCCTTAAGCTGCTTGTTTCCATCTCAGGCTAGTAGGCTCCAGTGGACACAAAGCCATTGCCCTGAGTGCAGACTGGACTACTGTGTCATAGTGGTCCAGTACCGTTTTCCATGGTATTACATGTAGTCACTCACCTTGCTATCTTTGGGCTTAAGGAGAACAAACCTGCTTATGAAAAGGCTTCACAAACACAGCTCAACAAAGAAAGGGTGCTTCAAAACATGACCAGTCAATTCAGACATTTTCGCAATTACAGCAGACATATTTCATGTGTTTTTGAAGACCTGGACAGAATCCACATGAAAGGTCATTCTGCATGCGGCGGAACCAGAATCCCCTCTATCCAGAGCAATGTAACCTGTGAGTTAATATACCACTCATAAACGTCAATTATCACGTCATTTTCCCCTTTCAAGGTAGGCTATACCCTTTTCATGATGCTAAATATAGTCCCTGAGTGTTCCCTGTAGCCCACAGCATGTGGTAGAGCATGTGATCAGAGATCCCTACACATAGAACACACACACACACACACACACACACACACACTCACACTAACACACATACACATTAGATGGATGCAGAAAAGGAGAAGAGAGGCGAGGAGGGAAGAGAGAGAGAGGCCTGACCATGAAACATATATTCCCCAGCAGCAAGAGAGAAAGAGCATAAGGGTTGGTTGGGGAAGGGGAAAAAACAGGCAGCTAGGTAGAGAGAGGGGAGCGTTGTGCACCCCCACACTCTACATTCCTCCTCTAAAAGGGGAGAGTGGTATCTAAATGAGCCTGATGTCCTATCTCTTTATGTATAAATAAGCCATGATAAAATGAAATCTGCAGTCCAGTATGTGAAGACAATACATGAATGCTTTATAGCCCATCAGAGTGAGAAGGGGGCTTAATGCTTGGCTGGAATTAAACATATATGCATTGTATATGACTTATTATTGGGCTTAGAATAAGAATACACTGACCGAACCTTTGTGCAATGTTTTCACCCAAGTCCCCTAATATATCTCTGAAATGTGCCATCTCATGTCTAAGTTTTTCTGTGATAGGAAAAAAAAGCCACATTACTTGGTGAATCTGACAGATCATTTTGGGGGTTGGTGGATAATATGACTCTCATGTCTAACAATGGTGGCTGGGCACAGAACTTTTGGAATTCACCCTCACCAGTTTCCACCAGACTTCTCGCTTGGTTAATCATCGCTGCTCCGCTGGGGATTTATTTGTGTGATTGGTGCTGGGTAATTGGGTAAACGCTGTGTTGCTTGGAGATAGACAGGCACCTTAGGGTGCTGCCGAGCAGTGAGAGGAAACTCATTCGAGCGTGCATCTTCGGTCTCTTCTACTCTGCTTTTGCAAGTTTTATCACAAAAAAGGCCAGACAGGGTTTTTTTCCAGGCCCTATGTGCTCTCTGTTTCTCTTTCTCTCCTTTAACCTTTGTTTTGTGTCTGGGAAGTTTTCAAAAACAGAACAACATAGTGACATTCAGAGGGAAACACAAATTGCCCTCCACAAAAAAAAACCAGGCTAGACACACATCAGTAACATCCTCTATCGCATATTCTTGCATAGCCTGGTGCAAGTGCTGTTGGGTTCTCAGAGCATAACACTTAAGTCTATGTCTGTCATGTCTATCCTTGATCTCAGTGCAGGTCCAGGAAAAGTGGTATAGAAGACAAAGGACACAGGTTTTTGGACTATTTGACCACAACCTCCTTTCTCCTTCCTTAAATTGATTGTGCATTGTAGTAACCTGGCTCTGCCTTCCAGTATCTCAGTCCCTTTTCATCTCACTGAGATACTAGTCTGGCTCCTGTCAATGCGTACATTTCTCTCAGCCACCACGATAGGAAGCCAATCAGTGAGGAGAGGAGATAGCGCTAATATTGAAGTTGAAAATAAACAGCAGAAGGATGTGTTCATTTGTGCAGCACAGGACATTTTGGGGGCTAAATGGCATAGGTAAACTGATGTAGTTTGGTCTAGTTTAATCAATCTGATTAGACTAGATTGGTAAGTCTGGAACAGTAATTGCGAAGTTCTGGTCTATGGCCATTACAGTGCTTGGGTTGGAAACATTCCCCATTTAAGAGCAGCCAGATCCTTTACACTAAGCGAATGAGTCTGGTGTTATTATCAGGCTCCAGTGTAGTATGGTCTTCTTTGAACTTTTGCTCTCACCCACCATTTTTGCACGTATCCCCCTCTCTCTCCCTCGCTCTTGTCCTCGTTTTTCTTTTCATCGAGTCCTCCCTTTCTTCCACCGTACCTATTTTTAAGGCTCTCTCTCAAACTCTCATCCCTCCCTCATTTGTTAAGCGTTCTCCCCCATCAATCTCGCTTTTGTCTCTGCTGTCAGCGCCTTCCCCCGTTGTGTACACCGCATCATCCAGCGCTCATCAATTAGACAGCTGTAAATGAGCTCCCAGTCGCTCAGCTCAAGGATGAATTCACGCTGACGGGAGAAAAAGAAAGAAAGAAAGAAAGAAAGAAAAAAAAAGAAAAATGAACAGCGGCTGAGAGCCACCATTTTGCATTTGATGTTAATCAAGCTGTGGTCAGATAGCGATTACCTACTCCACGCTGGCTGGCTCGCCAATCTAGAGCCTCATCCACAAGAAAGCAGAACCATGTCCATTGAAGACACAATCTGGATAACAAGTAGCCAGCTTCGAATAAGTGAACACTTCACAACATGGGGAAGCTTTACTGTATAATAAAGGCCTGACGTCTATGATTTGCATACCATTAAAAAAGGTGGTGGCGATGGTGACGGAACAAGTAAAAGACGGCTGCGCGTCCAAAACAAACAGACTTCTTCACCACAACGTTCTCACCGCGAGTGAAAGGTCACAGATGTTTTTTTCTTTTTTGTTTTTATTTGACCCCAGGGCTTCATTACCCCACTGATCGTGTTTCTGCTCCGCTCGCCCACATTTGTTATGTGGAGCTGACAGCTTAATGCCGGGAGAAAAGCAATTTCGCCTGACGGATGCTCATAAGAGGAAAAGGGGGGCTGCCTGCAATAGGACAACACAGCTTGGAGAATAATGCAAATCAAATTGGGTGGGTTTCCTCCCCCATATCTGATCACAGTCTCTCCTGCCAAGCCACCTTTGACCCGGCTTTCCAACATGCTTATTTGTCTGCCTCTGGTTCCTCAAGCTTCTGGAATATTCCACAACTTGTTACTAGTCACTTTGTCTTCTCTCCTTTCATTTATTGATTCTTGAAATCAATGCCTTAATCATCAAATTTTTGTATCCATTTCAGAGGTAGGAGTGGGATACAGAGCATG
The DNA here is from genome assembly GCA_027481765.1 of Tenualosa thibaudeaui. NCBI lineage: Eukaryota > Metazoa > Chordata > Actinopteri > Clupeiformes > Clupeidae > Tenualosa > Tenualosa thibaudeaui. The sequence continues at coordinate 2,051,696 of JAIFZK010000022.1, forward strand.
CTCAGAAGAGGCTGGGTGACAACTGATACATGGCTCTCGGGTTTGTTTTGTCAAGGGTGGCTGCTGCAGCGTGTAGCACAGTATTTTTCGATTGGGTAACAATACGACTAACGTGTCAGTGTGGGGCTCCTCAATCTTGTTCCTTTCTGCACAATCAATATTGCTCTCCTCGCCTAGGATTGGACCCCCCCACCCCACCCCCTACACACACACACCCACACCCATACACCCCCCCGCATACACATCCTCACCAATTGATCCAATGCTTTAAGGGGATCGGAAAAAAGCGTTAAAGCCAAAATAAGGGTTTAAAAAGTAGGCTGCATAGAGAACTTTTAAAAATATTTTTCACATACAGTAAGCACTTAATGCCATTGATGACATTACAAAATGTTTATTACTCCAAACTCAAACCACATGCGCCGAAGACAAACATCCTTTCTAAGTCATCCATAGGTCATTGCTTATTTCCTGTCCCTTCTCAGCTAGAAAAGTCAGCCAATCACAGAGCATGTAGGAAAACACTCTTTACCGATCCATATCACCATGTGCAGAAGGGGTCGGCTGATGATTTTTTTCAGAGGGAATTTCAACGCAGCGATTCCAGAGCAATAATTATTAAAACATTAACTTTCATGATCACTTTTGGCACAGTGAGTTTTATAGCATAAGCATGCATGCTTGTGTCTTGGGGGAGCCACTTTATGTGAGAGAGAGAAATATGGGGCAACATTTTACTTTTTGTCATTGAGGTGAAGTTGACTTTGTCTTACACAGCGGCTAGGAGCTGGTTAACAGCAGTGGAGGCGTGATGGGGTTACTTTTTACTAACTGTAGAGGTCGCTCCTTTCACTCACACATAGCAGGGCTGGTGCCCTCTGTGTCTGTCTTCTGTCAGAGAGCAGCCCAGGGTGGCACCACACAGGCAAGCACAAGTCCTTAAAGTGGCATCTGCTTTCTGTCTCTCCTTTATCTGTATCTCTCTCTCTCCCTTTCTCTCTCACTCTCTTTTATCTATTCTTTTTTCTATTACCTCCCCAGCCATACTGACTACTGTCTAATGAATGCCTCAGTCCCACATATCTTACACACACACACACACACACACACACGCAAACGCTTCAGCTCACACTGATCACCTTGATGCCACACAGCAGCTCAGTGTCCTCCCGAGCAGCAGCCCTGTGCTCACGTCACACACTCTGAGAGAGAGAGAGAGAGACAGAGGAAAAAAAGAGCTTGCGCCAGGGTGCCCAGTGAGAGTTTGAGTGCACAACTCAAGGGGCGACTCAGGAGAGCGCTCACACATTCCACCACCCACTTATCCACGCTGTAGTCCCCCGTCCCTGCGCCCCTCCACCGGGGTGGTTTAACTGTGCTAACTGGTGACAGCATGGGAGCTTCTGCAGCTGCTGCTCCTAGAGACAACACTGCTACTGCTGCTACTGCTAATGCTGTCTGGGGATGCTGGAGTGCATCCAATGGAGTCATTTGTGACAGTGATTAGTTAAAGAATTTGCCTATCAGGGGGCTAGGTGTCTGTATATGGGAGGGTAGGGTGAGGGGGGTGTATCTGCATTAGTTTGTTAAAAGAGGTCAAGAGTTCAGACCGGGAGGATACGAACAAGTGAGAATAACTGGAAGACAGCATGTGCTAGCGTTTCTGTGTGTGAACGTGCGTGTGAGCGTGTGTGTGTGTGTGTGTGTGTGTATGTGTGCCCACACTGAATGTGTGAACTGAGGCATGTCTTGAATGGAAAGCTGACAAAATAGGACCGGGGAGTGGAAGCAGCTCTTGCCAAAAGAAAAAAAAAAAAAAAAAAAAAACCCACAACAAAGCCACCTGATGCCAAATAGGCAAGAATCACAACAGGTATTGTGTTGCATTTAGCTGAACTGACTGACACAAGGAAAAAGGTAGAGAAAGATAAAAAAAAGTTCCAGAATTAAAAAAAAAAGAAAAATAACAAAGGAAGAAAATACAGAGTTAATGGGTTGTGCTGGGCAAGTCTGGCGAGGTCTCTCAGTCCCTTGCACTCGTCTCGCCTTGCCGTGGGCTCTGGCTCTTTTGTTGGCCTGCTGAGAGCTTGGCCCGGCCCGATGAAATACCACAATGGCTCTCTAATGAGAAGAGACTGCTGCAGCCTCCAACTCCCTTCCCGGCAGACGGCACGCCGGGAACCTGGCACTCCACCCACGGCACACCGCACCACACCATACCACAGCAGGCAGCTCTGATAGCAGGAGCTCACTAGGTGAGCCCGCCAAATGTTTAACACAGCTCTGCTACCTGTTATTGCCACTTACTGGGACACAAATAGGCCATTTGAATGAATAAACCACTCTCTGCCTTAAATAATACTAACATGGATCCACCTGTAATATGTTTGCTGATAGGCTGCTGAAGTGATTCAGTCTCAGCAATGATAAATCTCTATGGTGACACTAGTGCCACTGGGTTAATTGCGACAGTGATGGTGTATGTGTTTTTGATATAATTAATATGCCAATTGACGAGGAAGACTAATTGTTCGGAGCACAGATGCACTTGGCTAGGTGATTACAGAGCCGCATGGAAGACTTTGTGTGCTGAGCCTTTGTAGGCTCGGTGAAATTATTTATACTGACTTCACTGGCCATTTATGAGACGTACAGTCCTGCAATTCTGCATGTATAAATACAGTTGTCTGTGTAATTTACTGACCCTGCCTGAGGCATGCTATTCATGCCTGTCAACACAAAACCGTGTTTAGAGGAGAGTGATAATGATCCTTTGGCCGTAAAAATCCAATGATTGAAATCCATAAAGAAGGGGTAAAACCATAGCCCAGGTCATATATTAAAGCAAGACCACCACATCTTTCCAATGACACATAATGATGTGCAAATGCATGTTGCTGTAATACTCCGTTACCAGACCTCCAATCCCAACTGTTGCCTTGCATTTTCAAAGGGGCCGCATCAATAAAGATTTAGTGTTTGCTTTGCAGCGAGCCCCATACGACTCATTGCCTGATGTATTAAACATAAACACTAGTCATAGGCTAGTGTAATTACTATGTAACACACTTCAGGCAGATTCTTTTTTTTAACAACCATAAATCTAATAGCGTAACATGAAATATTTATGAGAGATAAACATCTCTCCAAACTCAGGACTTTCCTGTTGGCGGTCTAAATCCATCTTAATCCAGCTGTATGTAATTTCATTTCTATTTATTTAGATGCATGGCATTCACACCGTCTCCTCTCACTATACTGCATTTTCACTGGCTCTGACATGTCGCTGCTTGTTTATACCATATTAATATTACACATACCTAGAGGCATATGAAGTAACCCTCTCTCTGACGGAAAAAGAAATATGAAATTCAACAATGAGAATGGAAACATAACATAGTTCTGCACCATTTCACATACAGTGTAGAGTGCTGTTGTGGAAGCACAGAAAAAGAGGGAAGTGGGGGAAAAATCATCTTCTGAGGGTTGAAATAGATGGTTCAGATGCAGCTTTCAAAAAAAGTTTTCTTTTGCTTTAAATATCCTGGCTGGACAGGCTCTATCCAATGCCATTTCAGTCACCCAGGTTCAGGATGAGGAGGGATCTGAGGGCTAGAGCCTGTCTCATGTTTGTTGTTAAATTCTGTGAGCGGGAGATAAATACTAAGCCGGAGAATCCCAAGCGGCGGTGACAGTGTGGGTCAAAGTCAGGTATGAGCCGAACACCTTCACATGACCCAGACACTATTTGCTGAGCTGGAGTGAGAGGGAATCTCAAGTGTCCACCGGAGCCAACGTACACATATTAGGGTTCACAGAGTTCATGGAGTCATCCATTAATTTCCGTGCTTGCGATGCAAAATAACACATTGACATGCTGTCATCCTGTATTGACAAACCATATTTCACCAAGATAATTATACTTTTTAAGGACACAATGATTTATGAATGTGTTGAAATGTTTCTGTTTGTGCAAGTTAAATTTGTCTAAAATACCCTTATTCTGGAACTCTGTGAAGGGGATGGGATGTGAATGAAAGAAAGACATCAGTGAATTTCTAGTCTCCTGCTGCCAGAATTTGCACTGGAGAAAATGAGACTGTTTAAGTGGTGCTTTTTTTACAGGCTCATGTGCAGGCGTCTGAGCTACAGGCTCACCCGACACGTCTGTGCTCCAGACCCCGCTGAGACGACATTTGTCTGAGCTCCGTCGTCCACTCCCTGAATCCCTGTGCTCTCTTTCTCTCCCAATCTCTCCCATCCTCCCTCTGTCTCTCCCTTTCTTTTTGGCTGCACTTCCTTGGCGGGTTTCTTTCTTTTGCATAGTCACAAAGTCTATCTGATGTATTCATTTCTTCTCCTTCACTTTCATGTTCTTTTCCCCTGTTGCGTTTTCAGTACTTTCAGTTTCTGCTGTGCAATTCACATCAACTCTCCCTTAGTGAGAAGCAAATAGCCAACCTCATGTTTAAATGCTAATTCTATCATAGCACTGAGAATGAGAGACAGACACAGCAAGAGAGCGAGAGAGAGAAAGTGACAGAGGAGACTTGAGAAAGGTAACACTTTCCTGCTTGCCTATTCAAAATTATCCATAAAAATCTTAACAAGCCACTCTTTGAGACACAAATGAAAATGCTGCACCTGCTTATAGTCAGAAGAACTTTAGCCAATGGTGGGAAAACAAATCAGGTTTGGAAAAAAAGAAAACAGGACAGTGTGTGTGTATGTGTGTGTGTGTGTGTGTGTGTGTGTATGGTGGGGGTGGTACAGGGTTGCTGGGGGTTGAAAACAAAACCAGAGGGCGTATTAAATAATAATTCAGCCACCACTGCTGTGGCTGTTTGGTGCCGTGTGCATGCCTGCCCGGTCACAGACACCGAGATCATTCACTCTGATATGTGGATCTGCTTATGTTTATCATGGACACAGGGGATGCCATGCCCCTCCATCTGTTATCACTAATGACAACAGAGGAAGAGATCCCACAGATTCCACGCTGCCCCAGTGCGTTGGAGATGGAGGGTGGAGAAACAGAACATAAGATGCCCAGCATACAAGGAATGTGTTTGCTTGTGCACAGTACATCAATAAACTACGCCGCAGATGGGTCACAGGCACCTCAGTCCTGTTTCAGAGCTTCCTGCTTTGCTCGGGGACATTAGGCTACGGTGCACATTCCTATGGTTACCATGCTTATGAATGTATCTCAAGGTTGTAAATTATTTAACAGTGTTGTAATAAATATATGGGAAACATGTATGACAACTGACACTAAAACACACTAGCTACTTTTTTTCCCATGGCTCACATGCTGTTGGTAATCGGTCAGTTCTATACAATTCTATTTCTAGGCTGACAGGCTGACGCATTGCGATTGTTCCAGACGGACAGAGATCACCCCAGCAAAATGATTTCTAGCCTGTCGCTGCCTAATGGCCGCCGTTGCTAGGGCCTTAATGCATTCAGGCCTCTAATAGGAGTTGTCATTAGTCTGAATATGTGGCTCTTTCTCATCGAAACTATGTCAATGCAAAGACTACACACACACACCACTGGGTGTGCACACACAGTGTGTGTCCATACACATATGTCCACATACAGAAGATACGTGAGGAGAGGGACAAACATACACACACAAACACACACACACTCGCACTCAACCCCAAAAGTACCATCTACCCCTCAACTGCACCCCACCCACACATGCGCACCCACACATACGCACCCACATACACACACACACACACACACACAATGAGGAGACTGAGGTACAAAAGCAGAGTTTGGCTCTCATCACCATCAATGACTCATCATCGCTGCACTGAATAGCCCTGATGTCCTTCATGTTCATATGATGGAGGTGATAATAGAAAAGAAAATTATGATGATGATGATGATGATGATGAGGCGGCGGATGATGGCTTGGGACTGTCAGTTTATTTCCAGTGGCATTACAATATGTCCCTTGATTTTACTAGTTTCAGTTGGAGAGAGCAAAAAAAAAAACTGGATATTCATGTAAGCTTGTCAAGTTTTAATGTGGTCACAAATAGAGAAGGAGCTTGTCACAATCATAGTCATTATGAGAGTGTTATACTACATAGGCGTGTGTGTGTGTGTAGATGTGTCTAATCTTACGTGTGTGTGTGTGTGTGTGTGTGTGTGTGTGTGTGTGTGTGTGTACTGTATGTGTAGATGCGTGTACTCCTATGTGTGTGTGTGTGTGTGTGTGTGTGTGTATGTGTGTGTGTGTTTGTAGATGGATGTACTCCTGTGTGTGTGTGTGTGTGTGTGTGTGTGTGTGTGTGTGTGTGTGTATCTGCACAGAGTGTGTAGCACTTTCTGCTGAGTGGTCTTCAGAAGTGGTCTGTGTGCACAGGGCCCTGCTGAAGACTTATCTGTGTGTCAGCAGCACTTCCCCAACAGTGATGTAAAATGAGGACAGTTTTGTAGCCCTGCAGTTTTTTCCCTCTCCGTCTCTTTCTCTCAGTTGCTCTTTTTTTCTTGGCTCAATCTCTCTCTCTCTCTCTCTTTACTTCTCTCTCCTTCTCTCCGGGCGGATGTTGCTCCAGCTCCACTTCATCACCTTTATCTCCTCTCATAAATTACACTGCCCCTTGGGGGGGGGGGTGCTTATTTAATAAAGGCGTGCATCTGTCCCTACAGACTGTCATCACTGATTTACTCTCCCTTAAGCAAGTCAGTGTGTGAGTGTATGTGTTTGTATATATATGCATATATGTGTGTGTGTATGTGTGTGTGTGTATGAGAGAGACAAAAGACAGACTCGCATAATGTTTGATTACTGTATGTGTGTGTGGATATGCGTGTGTTTCATGGACAGGCATGTACATGTGTGTGCATGTGTGTATGTGTGCATATGTGTTTGGTAACATCGGGGGCCCCGTAAGGGAAATTTTGCTTTATTTACAGTCTAAAATATTCATAAGTTTGTAATTTGCAGTATGCATAAATACATGCGCAGGTTATGTATCTTGCTAATCCTGTGCATTACCTTTTGCCAATGAATCATATGAATAGGAAGTGGCCATTTGTGTTTTTTCTTACACACTAGTGGTCCCTGGTCCCTTTCTCCCTCTAGCAAGAATATGAGTTAACATGTCCTTGGAGGATCACTGGTTCCCTGTTTTAATGAATTCTAAAATACTCTAACAAGATTTAAAAACCACCAAAGGTTTTCTGTGAAATGTTCTGTACTCTGTTCGATCTGACTTTTATAGGGCTTCAATGTGTCAAAGAGAAATTAGGTTCTCAACCTTGAGGTCTCTCTTAACCTGGTGCTAAGTACCACAGCCGCTGCTTTATGTGACTGCTCTTAACTCAGAAAAGATGTTGCCAAGTAGCAGGTATAATGGAGATTCAAAGGCTTTGGCAAAGCTGTTTGGAAAAGTGGCCTTCATAAAGCTTTTATGATGCCAAGCTTCAATCCTTCATCGGCGCTAAGAACTGTGTACAGGCATTCACCTAGTGCCAAAATCTCTCCATCCTAAGACTCCTAGTGCATTGTGTAGCTTTCCAACTTGACCGAACACTGGGAGCGAGGAATGGGATTGATGGTCATGGAGATGCCTTACCAAGATGCCTCTGCTCATCTCTTCTGATCACAGCAGGGTGGAGGAGACTGGAGGGTGGTGGTGCTGGTACCATGGGGAAAAGGGCTGGGCAGACGTTGGTGTGGTAGCAGCATGCCTCAGAGAGAGCCAGTTGACAGCCTCATTAATCAGGGGTGTTGCTCACACCCATGGTGAACCTTTATGCCTCCTCTCAGGGGCACGATGTATGTGGAGCTTAGGAGGTCCCCTGGGCTTTAACCCCACTATTACATCCCACCTCTGTTTCCCACTCCCTTCATAAATACAACCCCTGGCATGTCAACACATTACCTAGGCGAGGGGACCATTACGTTCGCTCCGTGACACAAGAGGCAGATGATCGATTTGAGGTCCATAAGGCTCTGCACTCTCACATATTCATAGCCTGGGACCATTACTTAGTTACACCTCCATGGTCCAACAGAAAGATTTGCATCCGTTACCATTCTCATCAGTAGCTTGGCATCAGTTAGCCGAAGAGCATCCTTGCACACTGACAATCTGCCTTTTATATTCCAAGTCTGAGGGGTGTCGAGTCATAGGTGCAGGCCTGAACCCCAGCAATGCACGTTCAGCAGTCCCTGGGCCTACATGAATATGTAAATATGTAAACAGGGTTTTTGCAGTTGTCAGTAGGTTGCTTATGCCTCATTGCAATGCCATCCCTGGCCTCCTTCCATTCATCTGTGGTGGCTAGGCATGTGGAGGCCCTCTTATGCATCCTGTTTGCTGTGAGTGCACTCTCCTAAGTGTTCCAGAAGGAGCTTGTAGGAGGTGGGGAGGGGGAGAGCAGAAAATACCAGGCGGTAAATAGGCAGTCCACGGTGTCTCTGCTTCTTAAAAGGCCCTGATAGCAGTGTTCATGATGGAATTTTCTGATACTCTGTCCTTCAACAGTTGGTGCTCTATGGCATCCCCAAGTGTAGGCTACTTGTTCTTTTTGAAACACAGATTTAGATGGAGTGTGTGTGTGTGTGTGTGTGTGTGTGCGTGTGTACGTATATATGTATTTGTCTGTCTGAGAGTGGCCGACTGTGTGTGAGTGTGTGTGTATCTGTCTACGTGTATTTGTGTGTCTGTGAGTGTGGCTGACTGTGTGTGTATGTGTGTATGTGTGCATCCCCGGCTGATGTCTTAACTCACTCTGTCTTTCTCCCTCATTGTCTCTCCCTTTTGTACCTGCTACATCCCAGCTGGAGCCCTCTTTAAAAGACTTGACGGGTCAGTTTTCTAGAAACCATCCATCACCAACCTGTGCCGCAGTACAGCCCCTCCCCCATGCCGCCTCCCCGCCACACCACGCCACGCCACCGCTCAGCTCTGAAGCGCTCAGCAGGGGGAGTCTCCAGCCCCAGTGGCCATGTTTTCCAGGGCTGTGGTGAAAATAATGGGTATGTCTGTGCGCCTGGCTCTACACTAATGCCTTCTGTTCTCTGACAAACCACCATCTCCCTTACCACCCCTCCCCCCAACCCCTGCCTGATGCTCTCCTGCAGAAGCGTTGCCATTCTATACCTCACTGAAAAACAAAAACAGTTTAAAGCTCCCCCCCCCCACCCCCAACAACCCCTTTCTTCCCAGAGCTTACTTCTATGTAGAGTGCCAACAGCCATGCCATCTCCTGCACATTCCCTTGCATGGTACTCATGCCTCAGCACCTGTTGGGAGGGTGTGTGGTGCATGTGTACAAGGCAAAGTGGTGGCAGGAGGTAAGGGCTCTTTGCCTTTCTGAGCCAATGCAGATGATGAATACAAATGGAAAGAAAACAAAGGCAGTGATTAGAGGAGCTGTTTAACCTCCGGGTCTGAGGGCTTGTCGTTATTAGTTTGTTTACCCAGTTATTTGCACCGCTATCTGTGCTCACATCCTCCCAGGAACACACACGTGTGCACACACACACCCAATATGTTTGCTTCTGCCTGTGCTAATATTCCTAATTGAAGAGAGAGTGAGAGGTGGGACTTACCCGGTGAGTGAGAGAGTGTGCAAGGGAGTGAGTGGCATTAAACAGGAGAAATGACAGCAAGGCGAGATTGTTTGCCGAGAGGCAGCTCCTGGAAAGTGTCTCCACCTCAAGCTGATATTGGATTTAGACGCCGTCAATCATCGGATCGTGTTAAACGGGGTAAGCTGGGTGGACTCTTGAGCAAATCCCTACTGAATTCTAATTTTAATGCTGAAATGCTCATTTATATAACAAGGGTGTGGGAAGGGCACGGAGAAGCTACACTCCCATACAACCAAGTCTGTGATCCATGTAGCGCTCATTGAAAACCCATTTGGTATAAGCAGTAATGTGAATGAGATTCCAAGGTATAGCTCTTGTGAAAGCCTTTATTATGTGATGTTGTGTTTACCCTAGGGTAAACCTAGGTGCTATTTTTTTCTTTTTGCATGCTAGTTGTGTACCCCTGCACCAGGATTTAAAAATAGCATTTTGTGAGAATCTGCAGACCTCTGGGGAGATGAGGTAAATGCACAACATCAGATGCCCTGTTCAACTTGTCCGATAATGACATTCAGAGGTTTGTGGATTAAAGATTTCCCGTCATTACCTCGGACAGATAAGCAGCCTGGTCCAGCCAGGGTCCTCGGGCCATGTTATTCTCCTCAGCGTTTATTCAACCTTATCCGATCACCCCACCCCCACCCCCCCCGGCCAAAAAAAGGCCCAAATCCTCTCTATTGGAAAAAAAAGTGTGGCTCAGTCATGTTCAATGAGTTTTCACTGAAAGGGCCTTTTTCTTTTAAGTAGTGCCCAGGCTTAATGTTGAAATAAATACATTTCAACGTTCAGAGGACAGCTATGAGAGAGGGGCTGTACCAAACACATAACACATAACATATGGAGCGTTCTTTACACAGCAATGGAACATGTGTTGATAGGCATGAGAGACAATTTACCTTGTCAGTGCATCTGAATGTAAAGATTCTGATCAGCTTAGCAGGGATGAAAGCTTCTTCTCGTACCATTATGGAGTGTTCTGTTAAACAGAGAAAAAAAAGGGTTGACTTGAGTTCTCCTGAGCTTGTGTTTGTGCCTGTGCTCGCATGGAACCCGTGAGGCTCTTTCCTCTCCCTCTCCCTGAGGTCAAGTGGCTGACAGGGGATATGCTACGAGAAGTGTAATTAAATCTGCAATGAAAGATTTCCGGGGGAAGAATCCTTTAAAATTGAATTGTCCTCTACAAGACGTGGGGTGGCAGGGGGAGTTTCCAAGGGGAACCAGAGGGGGGGGGGCGTGGATCACAAGTGAGGAGGAGGGTTAAGCTGAGGTTGATGAGCTGGGAAAAACTGTCATCGTTCTCAACTCTTGACATAATGCAATTCTCTCACAGGCACATTAGCTCATGGAAATAAATGGCAAAATGAGGCAAGAGTGAATCTCAGCACTGCAACATGTCCTGCTCTGGCAGCGACTAAATTTGGTAAATGTCTGTTTCATAGCCCCCCAGAGCACAGAAATGGGACTGTCACAACTAGCCAGTAAAATCATTGTGCCTTTGGTAGCTACTAATGCGTTTGCTTTGTCTTGTTTGTTTTCTTCCCATTTTATTTGCACATCAGAATACCAACTTTCGATTTAATCATGAGATTCCCACCCTTTCTCTGTCTTACAAGACCTGACATGAGAAACACACTGTTAACAAATAATTACCAAGAGTGAAGCTCGAGGTAAAGTAATCTATTAATACCTAACTCACACGCACAAAAGCATTTTGACAGGCTGGATGTGGTAAACAGTCTGTTGTTTACAAGGGAATTCAGACATAACCACCTTGCAATGGTGTTTCTCACAGCTGTATTGAGAATTTGTGTTCACATAGGCTGCATCTTGACTTTATGGGTTGCTTACACACCCTCAGAGGCCCACAATGTGTTTGCCAACCTGAGCGTGTATAATCAAACATCCATTTGATTTCTAATTTCCGTTCCCCATCCATGACAACAATGATTTGAAAATGTTCATTTCTGCTACCTATTATTCAGCCTGGCGATACATCCCACATTAAGTATGTCTAATTCAGGTCACTAATGAGCCCAATGTTCGTTCTGTCCCGTGCTGTAATCACAAACACCATGGAGACCACAGCAGGACAATAGGAAACTAGGCTGTGCTGTTCATAAACAAACAATATACAGGCACGGCATGGGGTGAGGGGATTAATCAGTGTTCAAAACTGCATCTGTGTGCACATCCTGCCAATGGCAAATAAACACTGTTCATTCTATCTCTCTCTCTCCCTCTCTCTCTTTCCTATTCTAGCTCCTATCTGTGCCACCTTCCACTTCAGATTAATACGCTAGTGGTGCTTTAGAATTGATTGGTTCCATGTTTGCAGTGTAATGTTTATCTTGGCTCGGCAGAGCGACTGCGCTCGGTGACGGAGAAGGCCACGACGGCTGAATTAAATCCCGCAGCACAGGTGTGGGGGCCGAGGCAAGCGGGCAGAGGAGGGGACACCTTTCTCACTCCTGCACTCCGCTGATAACTTTCTGCATTTGACCAGCGCATTGTTGAGGAGGCAAACAAGAGGAGCCCTGAATGGGGAAAAAGAGCTGGTGGTTGGCATTTATGGAGGAGAGACACACAGGATCTAAACCCCCCACCCCACCCTTCCTCCAAAAAATAGCTTTTAAGAAGTTGATTGGTGAATACATTCATCCACCGTCAGAGTGCAGGAAGTTTTTGCAAGGGGAGGTAAAAGAATGGTCCATTTACCAGGATGCCTTGGAGGGGGGTGTGGGCTTCTTCAAGGGCTGAAATATTTCATTTGAATTTCACAAACATGGGCCATGGCAAGTCAGGGGGAGGGAGAAAATAATGGAATGCATAATGTATTACTCATTCATGGCGGTGCGATAAAGTTTGGAAAGATGTTTGAGGACCTCAGCAGTTTATTTATTGCAGCTGGTAGAGACAGTAAATGAATTAGCATGGCCTGCCGAAGAGAGAGAGAAAAAAAAACGATGTCAATTCTATGTCTATTTTGTTTGAGTGCCTTTATTATGCTGATGACAAGAGAATTGAGGGTCTGTCTGATTTAGAGCACCCAAAGCGGCAGGCACAGCACCACAAGACAGCCAGACATGCTCATTTTGTAGTGTAGAGCTGTCAACTGATTGCTTTTTAAAAGGTAGCTACAGTTGGGCATGAGCCTGCAAGTTACTATGGGTTCTCCAGGCAGTACCGGAATGGATCTGGACAGCACAAGTTGGAGGGTGAGGGGGAATCCATTTCCTAGAGGCTGTACTGAGGCTTCTTTTGGCAGCCATTTTCCGCACCGATTTTCTGGGGATAATAGCACACACAAATCATCCTCGCGCCGAGCGGGGCCTGTGGGGAAATTGATGCCCCTTCATTTCAAAACAATGGTGGAGCCTTATGAGGGGGTTCATGATGTCATAACTCCAGTGCCTGACAAGTTGGGCCACAGAAAGAGGGGTGTGGAGGGTTGGGCCCCTACGTACCAACAGAACCACTTGGCAGGGACAGCTCAATCAATCGGTTGCCAGACATCACACTCAGCAGCTCGGCCGAATTGACAGCCTTTGACCGGAGAAGTCTGCCTCTGCTAATCCGACTCAACAGGGATGCCAAATAGTTTCCCCAGTACCCAGCTTACTCTCACTTTCTCTTTCTCTCTTTCTCTCTAGCGCTCTCCCATATACTTTCCTTCCTCTTAATCTCACTCTTTCCTTCTCTCTCTCCTGGTGTACTTTTTCTTAGCTCTCCTCACCCCTCACCCTAAGTAGATCTCCTCTCGTGAACTTTTCTTTAAGAGCGTGTGTGCACTGAAGATATATATTACAGAATCATAAAAAAACAACAAACAAAGACAAATCCTCCTGATCTGCAGAGGGTTTTTTTTTTCCAGGAAAATAAAAATAAAGGCAGAGAATAATACAGCTGCAGTCACCACAGTAGCTGAGTTACACTCCACTATCATCACCCAGTCTCAACTAGCCCACAAGCCTCAGTGAGGATTAAAGCCCTAGCTGTGTGCCCATCCATGCATGTGTGTGTGTGCGCGCGCGCGTTTCAGTGTGTGTATGCGTGTAAGTGTGCATGAGAGAAAGTTTGTGTGTGTGTGAGAGTTTGTGTCTGTGTGTGTGTGTGTGTGTGTGTGTGAGAAAGAGTTTGTGTCTGTTTGTGTGGGTTTGTGTGTGTGCATGTAAGAGAGTGAGAGAGACAGTTTATGTGTGTGTGTGTGTGTGTGTGTGTGTGTGTGTGTGTGCATGAGAGAGAGAGTTTGTGTGTGTAAGAGAGAGAGAGAGAGAGATTAGGTAATAAATAATTCATGCAGGTCCAGTGAAGAGGCCCATAAATCTTACGAGTTTCTCAAGCTAAGGCCTGCATGGAGAGCTTAGGAGAAGGCTGGGCATCGTCAGCACTTGCTGATTTAAATGTGTAAATGGAATGAATAAAAGGCACATTTTGATAAAGAATGCTCTCACCTGCCCTATACATCACAAGGTGTCTCTTTAATATGACACCCTCTCTTGACAAATAAATCTTAATAAGAGATTGCGGGGGTTAAACGAGTAGGAAAGGTTGCGATGATCGAGAGGCCTTAAATACATTTAAAACAGTTGCCCTTGTGGTACAGATATCAATTAAAAACATGCAACTGGCTTTGGCGACACTCCAGGACTCCTGTTTCTGCACCGTTTCCAAACCGTATGGAGGCGTGCTGTTTTCAGCATCTGCTCCATGTGCTGTGGCATACTGCAGTGTGCTATTTTACGGCTGTGAGACACTTACCACTGCACTCTATTGGTAAGGGGGGAAGCTGGGAGAGACTGAGAGAGAGAGAGAGAGAGAGAGAGAGAGAGAAAATCACCAGGATGAAGCTGTCCAGCTTTGCCGGATGCAGGCCATCACTTCAAAGCCACCGGGTGGCGGTGATCTTTGCATGACGGATGGGGTTTTCCCGCTTGTCAACACAGACAGATGAGAGCTGGAGGACAGGGAGGCTGGAGGCATGGGGGGCAGCCTCAGGAACTCTGTAGGCTGACCAACCCACTTCCAGAACGGAGGACCCAGTGAGGAAGGTTTTTGCTTTGGAGTACTTGGCAGAGTATGTATAGAGACAGACACTGCTACCGACATTGAGGAGCCAAGATTAGTACTGGATAGGAAATTGTGTGTGTGTGTCTGGGCATGTGTGCTCATTTGTGTATTTGTATAAGTGTTGGTAGTGTTGGTAGAAAAAAACGATTCTCTCTCGCTGTCAAACAGACGCAGATGTGGTATGTATGGACGGGCGCTTGGCAGGTGACTAGCGGAGCAAGCCAATGGAGGAAAAAAGGGAGGGAGGGGTGATGGAAACCTTGGCTGGCTCTCTGAGTATACTAAAGTATATCTCAGTATACTACAGTATATCCACACACAACCCAACCGAAGGCAGCCCAGTCCAGCTCTGTGCGTCAGCAAGGGACCCCCGCCACGAGTCGCTCGCCCGCAAATGCAAATGTGGGGTGGGCAGCCGTGCGCAGCCAGCATGCAAAACAGACACAAAGTCACACAGACAGACAGAAATACACACACACACACACATTCATTCATACACACACACACACACAGAAAGCCACAAACACACCAGAGACAAGAAAACACACATCTTTCTTTGAGGGCTGAGGAAGTCTCTTGCCTGTCAAACAGCGTCATCGGAAGGCCAGTGGGGTGTAGAAATGTGACACACAGATATACACACTGACAAACACACACACAAACACACACACACACACACACACACACACACACACACACTCCACAGATATATTTTCCTTTGAGAATTGGATGTGTCTCCTGCCTGTCTGGCAGGGCCATGGAGGGTTACGGCAGGTCAGAGAGGGGAAAAAGGACTTCTCGTCAATGCCGCTGACATCATGACGGATGAGCCAATACTTGTGGGAACAGAGATGGTACCCCACCGTCCTGTTTATTAAAGTCTCATCTCTCTCTCTCTCCAGTCCCCAGTCCCCTCTCAAAGAGACCAAGAGCACACACTGTTCCTCTCTGGGCTCTGCTTAATGCCATTAACACCACTGCACCCATTCCCCACTCATAACCAAACCACTGGTTGCTATCTCGCCTATTATGGGATTCACACACACACGCACACACACACACATACACATGCGCAAACACAGGCGGATACAAACACACACATGCAAGCACACACACGCAAGCACATACAGGCACACACACACACACTCAAAAACACACACACATACACAATCACAGACACAGACACACAAACACACCAGCAGGAGCACAAATGCATAGATACCCTCAGGCTTTATTTCTTCCCCTCTTTCTTTTCATCATTAAAATCTGGTCCCTCATCCATCTCTGTCTCCTAACTGTGCATAACCCATAACCACCCTGCCCCCCCTCCCCTACTGGTCCCCCTGGTGGACGTCACCTTCATCCAGACGCAAGTTCCATATATGAAAACTTATTGAGGGCAGCCATCTTAAGGATGAGTGGTCATTTGTCAATACAGACATGGGAGAAACTGGGAGAGTCCCAGAATCAACATTAGCATTGTTCAAATCTCTCTCTCTCTCTCTCCTTTTCTCTGTCCATCCCTCCCTCTCTTGTGCTTTTTCTTTTTCTTTCTCCCCATCTCCCCCTCTTTCTTTCCTGCTCCATCATTAACCAACAGTGTGGGAAATGCCCATTAGAGCTCTGGCAGAGCCCACAGACAGACCAAGAGAGGACATTTGGGTGCAGGGAGGGAGAGACACAGACAGTGGGGAACACTGAAATGGAGAGTGTCAAAGAGACGGGAGAGGGAGAGAGAGAGAAAGAGAAAGAGAGACAGAGAAAGACAGGAGAGAGAGAGAGAGAGAGAGCTGTTTCATTAACAGAGAGACAGCAAGTACAGCAAGACACAGCCTTCATACACACACACACATGCGCACAGGTGAGTAGTGCGCGCACACACACACATACACACACACACACACACACACACACATAAACTCACACACTTGCAGACTTGCCAAACATGGATACACACACTCACACACTTGCAGACTTGCCAAACATGGATAGATGGGAGTTGTAGATAAGGAAAATGAATGCTAAAAGAGCGAATGAGGGAAAAGAGACCAAAAGTAGTAATGATGAGTTGAACGAGGGAACCAAGTAGCAAGACTGAGCAAGACAGGGTCAGCCAGAGGAGAAGGGTGAGCACGTAGGCCGATAAATCAAGAGAAACTAGATAATTGGATGGCTGCACCACGGGGACCCTTCCGGGTCTTGGAAAACCATCATCATGACACGGAATTAACTCACCAAACGGGAATATGAACACCAGTCCCCCTGGATTAAGAATGTGACACCTCGTTACGGGATGGTGGAACGTAACAGCTCAGTGGTGGTGATGGTGGTGGTGGTAGTGGTGATGGTGGTGATGATGGTAGCGATGGTGGTGATGGTGGTGGTGATGATAGTGGTAGTGGTGGTGGTTGCTATGTGACAGGATGTGCAATTACTTGTAGGATTCAAATCTGCATGTAAAACAACCCAAGGAACAGTGGGACTAGTCTTACTAGTTGCAACCGATGGCTCCCCTCTGCAGGCTGTGATGGGTGGGGGCTTTGATGGTCGTGGGGTGTGGGGGGTACTGCCCCCCCCCCAGGAGGGGGAAAGAGAATAAAAAGTGAGCTGAACTGATGTCAGTGATGCAATATAACGAAGGCGCTAAATCAAAGATGTTGAAGGTGGGGGGTGGCGTGAGGGGGTGGGGGCCTGGCCCTGTGAATTGCTGCCCAGTTCACCGCGGGAGGTTGAAGCGCATGGCTGGAGGCATATCAAAGACATGAAAGTGAGGAGTCATAGTTGGTTGTTGCAGATTAGAGGGAGACACGCCGAGTGCTGAAAATTAATGCCATCTGCTCTTCCTCATCTCTTTCCATCGCCCACCCCTCCCTCCCTTCCTCACTCCTTCCAACCTCTTGTTCCAATCACCAATGCAGTTAATAGCCTGAATATGAAATGGCTGTCAGATGCCCGCTGGAATCTTGTCACTGAGTGAGATCGTGCATAGGCACTGGTGGAATAGCCGTATTGGTGCTGCGTTCTGATCTTTGCCATAGTACTGCATAATTAAGTGCCCTCATTCAAAACCATAGAAATTTTCTTGTCGTACAAATGAAGCAACAAACGCCTAATTTTCTAATAATTATTTATTTCCGAACCCTTAGATGTCCAGCAAATAAAAATTTATATGTTAGATTGTATGGAGGGAAATTACAGATGCCTTGCTTTTGGCTCCACTTAAGCACACAGAACTCTTACAACCCCATTGAGTAAGAATTCACACTTTGATTCATATTCAGCTTGATTCACATTAAGTGTGATTTTCAACCATGCTGAGGCACCAACGCCTCCTGAGGTCTGGTGATGAACTGAAGCAAAGCTGTTAAGTCACAGCTTGAATGGGAAAAACACTCTTGTTGTCGCGAATAAAGATAAAGACTTTTCTTGCAGGCTGCACACAAGCCTCTGTGAGCTCGAGTTGGCATCACTGCCTGGCACCCGTTCATTTTAACTGCATAAGACCTGCTGCGATGCCTGACAAACCCACATGCACATAAACACCTTGCAGACTCTAGTATGTTTACGAGAACGGTTTGGCACAACACAGGTGTTTTTTTTTTTCTACACCCATGAGCACTACCTGCATCTAATACGGCAACCACCTACATGACGGTACAAAACAAGATTATTAGTACCATTTATACTGCACACTTCACTCTCAACATCTCCCTCCCAGTTACATTTCACTCCCCACAGCTACTTCACTGCTTCTTGCCATGCTTCAAGATCGTCAGCATGAAGAATCTTCTGGAGTGATGAGTCATTGAAAAGAATGAGTCTCTAGTAAAAGATGTGTGTAGCACATGTCTTTATCTACCCTTTCCATTTCCTCCTCCCCAGAGTTCCAAAAAGTATTCAGCAACTAAGGCAGTGATATTGAGAAACAAAGAGCAAGAGGCACTGAGTATGCAGCAGACATTAGAGCATAATTTGAGAGAACAGGAGAAAGTAAAAGAAGAAAGAAACAAGGAAATGAAAAGAAAGAAATGGAAAGAAAAGGTGAAATGCCAAAGCTGCATTTTAATAGTGCTTATTATTAGCTGTCAGGTAGGGAGGTCTTAGTGATTGTGTTGCCCTGTGGCATATTGATTGCCTCCTCACTGGCTGCATGGAGGGGCGGAGAGAGAGGGGTGACCTTGCGTTGGGTTCCGGCCTCTTTGCCACACACCATCCCAATGTGCGACGTGATGCTTTCTCTCTCTCCCTCTGCAATTCCTTATCTCATTCTGAGCTTGCATCAGTCCAGAGACAATCCCTTTTACCTCCCCACCCACCCCCAATTTGTTACTTTTGTGGCTTTTCATTTCATTTTCCATCACTGATTTTTTCTTTTTCGAGGGACTTCCGGGATGTCATGCTTACTGCTTAGAAAGAGCTGTAGCGTTTGTCCGATGCATACGCATCACGTATTTAGAAATGTCTGTCTCAGAGTCTTTTCATAAGCTTGGATATGGTGGATTAAGGAGATTTCTACGCCGGGCAAAGGAGGATTTGTTCTACCTGTTTCACTCTCAGGGAGAAGCCCTGTATTTATATTTCTCCTCCGTGGAGTAGAAAGTAATCCACGTCGCACTAATCACACAAAATGCTCTTCTCTATTAGGCTTTCTTCAGTTTACTGGAGAGAATCATTTTCTCATTCAACAGAGCACTGAGTGGCTGACCCCCCCCCCCCCCCCACCAGAGATCATGTCCAATGTTGTTTTCATTTAGGTGCTGACAGGGAGCAAGAGTTGTTCTTTTTGTCTGGTGTGGCTTTGTCTAAGTGTACTGTGTTGTGTATGTTTTCAACTTGCCTATTAACAGTGTCTGGATCATGTTAGGGGGTGAAAAAACAAACAAACTCGGAGTGTGCTTGTATTCACAAGGCAACACCAGCCTGCATGCTGATGATAGCAACCAACAACAAGTGCAGTCTCTGGACACAAACGCCAGAGTCCAGGCCTGCTGTCCGTTTCAATGAGGCCAGAGTGGTAAAGGACTAACTGACTGACTGATAGCATTAAAAGTCACAGTGGACGGCTGCAGAGGACAAGTAGTGGGAAGAGCCAACAACCGCAACAACAACAATAAAAACAACTGGCTTTCCTAGGACATCCAGGTCCTGTTAGGTAAGAGGAGGAGCGGAGCAGCCCAGACAACGGCGGGTGGGGGACAGAATCTGCAGTGCCAGCCAAGACTCACGTCTTTCAACCTGCCATTTCTCCCAGCCTAAATGCCAATTAAGGGGCAGGATTGAGGCCCATTGTACGAATCCTAAATGCCATGACTACAGATTATACAGAGGCCAAAACTGTCTTTGGGCGAAACTGCAGTGAACTTATTGCTCATTGTAAGCTGACAGAGGGAGGGGAGGTGGGGAGAGAGGAAGAGAGAGGGACTGGAAAAGAGATAGGGAGGGAGGGAGAAAGAGAGAGGGAGGGTTCACCGGTGGTGACTGTTCAATGTTGCATTGCAGAGAAATAATTCGCACATTCGTGTCTCATGGCTGACCCGGTCAGGCAGCACTCCGGGGAGTGACCTAGCGCTCTTCACCCCGGCCCCTGTCTCACTCTCCCTTTTCCTGACATTTGCTGAGGGATATGTCTGTGAGCTGAGTCGACTTCCTGCACTACACTCTTTTCCCTGCAGCCTCACCACGAGCAGAGAGGACAGGGTTGGCAATATGTGTGAAAGAGATGGAAAGAAAAAATGAAAGAAAGAAAGAAAGAAAGGTAGATGTTACTAAAATGCCTTGAAGCACTGAAGACGGAGCCATATTGTTGATTTTATCAGGAGTGTATATTTCTGTGTTTTTATCTTTGTTTACTTTTTGCAAAGGCAGGAAGACCGCGACACAGATGTTGTGATTGTACATAACTGGACTGGCCAATTCAGACAGCCATATTGGAGCTTGTCTCTGCAAGTCAGTAGGGCAGATACTAAGTGTTCCATAAAGCCCCTTCAGTGGGGATCTTTACAACCACAAGGTCTGACAAAACTGCTAGGCCTGTCACAGTAGACAGCCAGTCTTCATCACTCTAATGGCTTGCAAAAAAGTCACGGCACATTCAGATTTAGACAAGGTCCTTTACTCTCTCTTTCTTTACAAACACACACACACACACACACACACACACACACACACACACACACACACACACACACAGCATATTCCCAGTCTCTGTAGCCTCCTCACACTCATATTCTTCCCATCATCTCTTTATCTATTTCTCTCTCTCCCTCACAAACACACACTCACTAACTCCCCCCCACACACACATGCACACACACACAGACACACACACACACACAAACACACACACATGTCGTCCAATCTCAAGCATTTCCTCATAATGCATTTCATTAAGGAGCATGAGGCACAGAGGCGGTTTCATCGCCTTTCTTTCTCCAGCTGGGCTTGATCTGCACAAAGCACCCAGCAGTCCGTGAGCAATATCGAACCTCCTGCCTGTGCCACTCCTTGCTTGATAATTTGGCCCCAATCGTCCGCCTAGATTGGCTTTCTCTTTTTCTCACTCCTGACAGTGTCAACACGAGGGGACAATTGCCTCCACAAATTGCTACAGACACAGAAACGGCCTGTGTTTGAGTTTGTGAAAGCAATCTTCCCTCCCCCACCAACGTGTCCGCACACACATTTCAGGCTTAGATACCTTCCAGCCTTTTCACCCCCTATTATGATGTTAAGTCCTTTTTTAGACATTAAACATTCCATGTATACAATAAAATTACATGTTGTTATATGCTTAAGCTAATCAACATACACTTGGAGGGAGGTGGAGGTCGTAAAAGTCACTCGAAAGTCTTGGCCATGACTACCCAGTCTGTGGTTGTGGGCAGGTCACTTGGGAATTCCCTAATGGTCTCGGAAGCATGAGAGTGGTTAAGGCTGAGTGCGATTAGGGTGGCTTGAGGGAACAGGATTAGTAATCGTGTCTTTTTATGCCTTTTAGGAGCATAATCAAATCTAAAGTGCGACAATGACCTTTAAAGCCTTTCGAGTCCTTTAAAAAGGTGGCTCCTAGCTGTCAGGCTATAATTGAATTGCACAGTGAAATGAATAGCAGGAGGCAGGGGAGGAAGAGAACAACGGAGGCGCCTTCTGACCACAGCACCCTGGCACTGGCATCAGTTGTAGCTCAGCATTGGCACAGATGAAGTACAAGGTGCCATGCTTTTGCTCTTGAGTCTTGCAGAGAGGAATTACTCATGTTCAGGCACCCTGAATCTCTGTGTCTCTCTCTTTCTCTCTCACGCACACTCACATTCACATTATGACATTATGAAATGCACAAGCACAAGTGCACCCACACACATACAGTATGCACAATGCATCCCTGAAAAAGCATTCATGCTATTTGTGCTATCAAGCCTTTTAATGAGGGTAATTGTGCATGCAGCTTGTAAATAACCATTAGGGAGGTTGCACATAGTCACCTGCTGTACTAGGCTGGGGCTAGGCTCCTGGGACAGACAGGGAAATTGGAGCTGAACTCGAGGTGAGGCCAATCATCGTGAGCTTGTGTGTGTTTGTGATGACATGCTGAGGTGTGTGTATGTTACATTTTTCTCTCTGTCTCCTTCTCTGTGCGTGTGTGTGTGTGTGTGTGTGTGTGTGTGTGTGTGTGTGTGCGCGTGCATGGGTATTTATTTGTGTGTGTGTGGTCACATACTCTTTCTTTCTATTACTCTGTGTGTACGTGTGTGTGTGTGTGTGTGTGTGTGTGTGCGTGTGCACAAAGCACTCACATCCCTAGGGAAAGGCTGTCTATCTGAGTTCAAAAAAACACTCAGACAGTCTCAAAGGTCCTGTTAATGCTACTGAATGATTTAAGCTCTCTCTCTGACAGCTCTGTCACGGGGGCCAGGGGGGTGGAAGGTGTGTGTGTGTGTGTGTATGTGTGTGTTAAAGGGGGGAGAGGGGAGGGAGGAGGTGGGGGGTTGGAAGGCAAATGCCTGTGGTGTAGCCCTCACCATGTTCATTTGCTGTCGTGAACATTCTCCTTGCAAGCCGGTGGCTCATTAGTGTCAACTTTCCCCGAGTGAGGACGGGCAGTGGACAGAGTGCCCTTTTCACAGACGCCTGTGCCGCCGTGTGGAGGACACGAGTGCCAGTCCCAAAATTGAGAGGGCCAAAACATGGCGTCCGGACAGAATTAGCAACAAGGTCCAATGAGAGGGACAAAGACAATAAGAAAGAGAGAGAGAGAGAGAGAGAGAGAGAGAGAGAGATGGGAGAATAAAAACAATGGAGCTATCAATACCATGATGGTCACTAGTGGGGGTTGCTTCATAAACAGTGTCTGGAGATTGTAATGCTATTGAGGAGAGATTTGACATATTTTGTAGGTCTCCGGGAACAGGACCTCTATCTCCCCTTTGCAGCTCAACAACACAGAGGAATTAGACTGTGTGGCAGGTCAGCAACGGCCATGTCACAGCTTTTTTTTTTGCAGAGATGCCAAAAAATTCTGTGTCGAAAAATGCTGTGAGCCTTAGCAAAATAAGCAGCCATGGCATGGTAGTGAGCATTAATGCTGAACGAATGGCAGCAATCGCACACACCTGGATCTCTCTCTCTGAGCATGGGCAGAGCCTGGGGGAGATAGACTTAACTGATTTACTGACGCTAGTAGGCTGTTCACCTAAAGATGTGAAGTTTCAATAAATCTGCTGTCCTAGAGTAGATTAGCATTCTTTCCAATGAGGGCAACTAGGGAAGTAAACTTTAGACATAATTAGGTAAGGAGACCAACATCTTTAGGATGGGAGTAAAAAAGAAAAAAAACACATACTGTGTTTTTCACATTTTGTTGAGCAGCAATGTCACTGTGTCTGACACAGCTGCAAAGGTGATTACATACTTCTGAGCAGTGTGGGAAAGGGACACTCTTCCCCTCCGATGTGTTCATTTAATTGGACACGCTCCACAGAAGGCTCATTGCATTTTAATGAAACTGTAACCACTACTTTGTTGTTCTCTGAGGGGCCATTAGAGAGATGTACAGGGGGATAGGAAATGTTAAAAACTTACTTTTTGCCTTTCAAAACTTCTTAACTATAATCTGTAAAACAAACATACTGTTTTGTTTCTTGTGGTTTCATGACAAATCTGCTCTCTAGACAATGCTTTTACAGGTAAAAGAAACAAATGACTTTAGTTGCAACCTTAATAACCAGTGTGGTGCCCTCAATAATGCAGTAACTATGGCAACTTTGTGAAGCTTTGTCAAAATGATTACAGATGTAATTGTTTACTTTTATTAGGAGCATTTCTTGCCCTTGACAACTATTTTTAATATCTGCATTCTATTGTTCTTCCTATAGAATAGCAATAGAATACAGTACCTAGAACTACTGATCCACATAAAACAACCTGTTCAAAGCATAAAAAGTACACTGGCAATAATTCATCAAATCGTCTAGCAGCAGATGCGAGGTGCAATTCTCCAGAGCCATCACATATCAGTGTGGTCATTGTTACATAATCTTTGGCTCATTCAGAATATTAAAAGACTACTGTAATAAGGGATCTATGAAATGTCCAAACAGATTATCTAAACTATGCTACTGTACATAATATAAGTCTACTGGTTATTGTTTTTTGCGTAAACACTGGAAAGAATAATAAATGGTAACGAGATGAAGAAGGGAGGGACATTTATGAAAACAACAACAATCATTATAATTTTGACTACAGAATAGGCTGATATCCTATCCTATGCCAACCAACAGTAGGGTTTGCTCTTCCATGCCAGCTTTTAATTAAACAACACACACATACACACACATTCTCAAAGATCACTTAAGACCAATGACAACTGGTCAGGGTTCTAAGCGTGATAAGGTTTGCGGTAAGCATGTGAGCCTGATGTTCTAAGCGTGATAAAGGCATTCCTTTCTAACGGAGCCAGCATGGATCGCTGATGCGTCTGGTTGGGAACAGTGAAAATACAAACCTATTCAACGGAACTTAAAATTGCGTGGCCCTAGTCCCACACCCACATAATCAGTTGTTTCAAGACACGGGCTACTGTGAATCTCATTAAAGATAAAAAGGTTGATCACCTTGCAACCTGGACAAATGTTCCATGAACTGAACTCTATGGAAATCAGTCAATTATACATTAAAATGACATCTGGATGATAACCAAGTTGTTGAATGGGAGAATTTTACCATCGTGATGCTGGCAACTGCGTTATCACACATTTTAAAGCTGATCAAAAACTCCCTTCTAAAATTCTAATTGGTAGAAATGTAGTCTCATTTCAGTGGCACTTTTGTCTTCATGGGCCCCTTTTAGGCTCACATAGGCTTGTTTTCCTGCTATGTGAGTTGGTTGCATGCCTCCGGTCATATTCTGTGACTAAGCGCGTCATGGCGTATCAGCATTCGATGCATCCCCTACCACATCTCCCCCTCATGGTTTTTCCGAGATTACGGGGCAGTCCTGACCAACAACACAGCACATCAACAACAGCAGTATTCTGACTGATGTAATAATGACTATGTGGAAAGGTTTATTCTTTTATAAGTCGACTCACGTACAGTGTTCAGTGTCATTTATTATTTTCATGGTCATGAAAATTAACGATTTGTAAAACTAAACAGGGCAGTTCTTCAATGTAATATCGCGCTGGCCTGAGCCAGTGACACACACTTAAGGATCGTAACATGGACAGTGTGTAGTACATAGGTACACTAGGTAAAATTTTTAAACATCCCACCACGCCAAACTACATAATACGACTTTGATACGCGTAGAATTGCACGTGGTTCGCGAGTCCACATTAAATGAAACCTCTGTCAAATAGTTTCAAGCCCACTGAAAGAGTGAAAAACAACGTAGAATTACAGACCACCAAATCAAACCCAGATCAACAGTGAGAAAGACGTGTGTGCGCAAGCTAATTACCTGTAAATAAGTGACAACATCCATGCGCTCGACTCGAGGTTTTCCTTTACAGTCCTTTACGCGCGTCTGACGCGCTGAGAAAGTGTGGTGGGCAGCGCCTTTAAAGCCAACTAATGCATTGCATTGTATTTATACATATCTCTGAAACATTTTTCATGCTCAGATGTTACATTCACTGTGACCAAAGAAAGTTTGAAAAGCAATACATCCTCCCGCTCCCTGTACACCCCTTCCACGACGAGAGATGAGGTCGAAGAGAAATCAAACAGGTTGCGTTGTACTATACTACGAATACAAAAGGGATAAGTATTCAGTGACTAACATGGCAGCACATGAAGAATGCCCACCAGTGGTCCCTCCATGTTACAGTTATTGAAATAAGCTGCTTTCCTTTACAAGAAAAACGCCCCATAAATGACAGTTACACAGTTCAGTGCAAAAGGTGCATGCAATTACTATATTCGGACCCGAGTGCATGCGATGCATTGAGCAAAAGCAGTATAAGGACGTTGAGGTATAGTGGTATATATAGGTATAGCAGTATAAGGAGGTATAAAAGTGACCAGAATATGACCTGATGTACGTTCTCAACTCAACTAAACATACTCTTGTAACACTATAATTTACCCAACAACCAGTATCATCACCACCAGCTCCATTATTACACGCTGTATTGTGTAAGCAGATCTTACCACATGTTCACATTTCTTGTAGCCCAGTTTGGGATCAGTCAATCGATTTGGACAGGTTGCTATTCCGCGCAATCCTTGTAATTTCCCCGACACAACGCAAGTGGAAGGCCTCGAAAGCAAAGACGTGGAGAAATTTCTGATTTAACCTCGATTTAATATGTCTGTGTGTTGTGTCTGTGTTTAGACCTTAGGGAAGCAATGTCAGTTGTTTAATTATTTCAAATTTCACCACAAATGACTTCAAATAGTCGCTGTTCTTTGCAGTTGTAATGAACAAATGCATAGCACACAATTTGTAAAGAAAGCATATGAGCAGTTCATTAGTACAACAGATGAATGCGATTCCAGAAATATGTCGCGACAGATGTCATTATCGCTCGTAGATCTGGCGGTTATTTATTAACAAAGTACCACACCGAGTCCCTCGTGCTCTGACCAGGGTCATGATGGTTCTAATGATGATGGTGCCATTACAGCTCATACATCACCGAGACTTTTCGATCAATACACTATGTATAGCCAAGTCAGGCTTGAGGGAAATTGACATGACTCCAACATGAACACGAAGAATGAAACATGCAAGACAGCCAATCGCCATATGGTCCGGCATTTAAAACTCTCGAACCAGCCCGAGGGCGAATATAAAATCATGACACATTTTGCCAAAGGAAGATTCTAACACACTGATTGATATGTAGCTACCTATCGGACTATAATCAGTGCCTTATTGTGAATTACTCTTAGAAATCATTTTCCAGTATGTATTTCTTAAATTGCACAACACTTTGCCTAAGACCGCCAACCACAAACTGAAAAAGCATGGAGAGACACTGTTCGTCTATCGGTGTAGAAAGTGCGCCCCCACGTATATGTTCACAGTGGATATATCCGACCGAACCACTGCCTTGTCCTAGCAGTCCATGACGAGAGATTCATGTTGCGTGTTTGGAGTTTTTCAATAACGGGCAACACACAAAGAAATATATTTTGATTGAAACCAACAGTTTAAGATCAAGCACATTTGTTGGTCAGGTGACAGCGCGCAAAGTTAGCGATTTGAGGTGGTGGGGGTCTTTATCCTGTTATTTTGATGCAACACTATGTAGTGGGACAAAGAAAGATAAATTGTACATCACTTAGGACATCACTGATTTGGTGTTGGATTCAGCAGATATAATACTACATAATGTGCGCTTGTTTCATCAGGCGGGTTTGTTTTCTTCATAGGAGCGAGGTATACATTTACACAACGGGAAGGGCATGGACATGTGCCAAATCAAATGTGGATATTTAAAGACAGATTTAACATAACCTACTGTTTGTTTAAATACACAATAAAGACCCCGCGTTATATTCATTAATATTTTTATATACCATATCAGATGTTACATGCAGACAGCAAAGACTCCAGCTCAGTAGGCTTCTTGTTTTTGAGTGAAGATGTATGATCCATATCCATATGCAGACATATAGTCACACACAGTCTGGACTGGACTTGCCATGGTTAAGTATGGACTATGCACATCACAATTTGTTTTGAAGGATTAACTAGTGAATTCGCCTTCAATGAGATTCTCAATGTTTTTCTGACACATTAATAAATCTGACCTTTCACTCTGATCAGAATAGCTCATAAAATATATAAGTTCATACACAAGTTATTCATTTTCATCGGTCTGTTATGGTAACTGTGACATATTTATTGGTACTATAAAGCTACTATTGATACGATATGGTTGGTCTCTCACGTCGCTATAAACATCGATTGCATAAAAGAAAAAGGTATAACACGCATACTGACATTTCCACAGCAGATACAGCTGATCTTTGGACTTCCCGAGAGCATGTTCCATGTTATATGTATGAGGGTATGATGAACTATCTTTCTTGCACGGACTTGTATGAAGAGTCTGTCTATTTATACCCTGCTGTAAATTACTTTGCCTTCTTTGCATACATCAGAGCTGTGTTGAAAACAGTTAGTAACAGTACAGGTGACAGTACAGATGTCAGCTAACATTATTCGTATGGTCGATTTACCTGCCTTCAAGTTCTCCTGGTCATCACCCCTTCCGTGTCCCGCGTTCCGTGGTAGCTGTTGCTTACTCGGTCCACTTCATCGCAGAGCTGCACGTCTGAGGACATGTTTGTGGAGTAACGCAAGGTTGAAAAGCAAAGTCTCACTGTTGGATGGAGCTAGAGTTGAGTGGGAAGAACGAGAGAGTCTGAGAGAGACGGGGGAGGAGGGGGTTGAGAGGTGGAGGGGTGCTGAGGGGAGGGAGAGTCGCATAGTCAACAGACTTCCAAACCCTTTCCTTGCCCTTGTAAAAGTGTATCCCTATTTAAAATGTTCTATTCGAAAATAAATTATAAAATTTTCATTAAAATAACAGTCACATTAAGCACATCTTCAAACAAACAAACAAACACACTCTTGCGCTTACGTTTTAGCTCTACATATTCTTTACGTTTCAGCACCTTGGAGAGCGCACGTAACTCCATAGTGGGGAGCTAGAGAGAAAGTCAACCGGGGCTGAGACGCAAGTTGATCACCCTCAATATGCACCTCTGGAACACAGGATTAAAAGCCAGATTTAGTCAGATTTAGCCATTTGACCGTACGTGCTATGACTGCACAGTATTCTCCGATAAAAGATTTACTTTGCCGCTGCTTAAAACACTTACACTTACTCAGAGAACAATGTCTCTTCTCGCTCTAGGCTTCCAACATTGGCCGAGCACATTCAGCTCAAACAAGGCGCACGAAAAGAGCTTTCTAGAAGCAGACACAGATGGAGTAATGTGCAGTATAGCTTGTTTTCTTTTTCTCCATTCTAATAGGAAAACAAGTTAAAATTTGCCCCATCATTGTGTATTCATTTGTCCTCATGAATAAAGCTACCAGTTATTACATCACAGTCCTGGTATAACTAGTATTTTATGCATTATGTGACATAATGTCTATTGTATTTGTACACATAAACACGACACATAATCTGAATTATTATAATCAACATATGTCTGCTTATACAAATTATGGTGACAGGACACTACTGTTGATTTTTGCCTAATTAAAGGCAGATACACGCTAATTGGTTTACACAAATCATCTTCGAGTGAGTATTCTTTGCGAAATATCAATGATAGCATCTTCAAAAGAAAGCAGTTCAATATACACTGGAATGTTTTACTGACATCTACTGGGCGAGTACACCATGTTGTCTGTGCAGTGCCGGAGATCTAAGTTAGTCTTACCCGATAAGACAATGTAAAAATGTAAAATTTAAGGCATCTGGCAATCGACCCGTGAATACTGTAAGCCAGCGTATACACTGAGTACACCAAATGCGCCAAAAAAGAACAGCCCATGATACGCCCATTTTGAGATATCCTACAGCGAATGTCTTTGTGGGTCACTTTACAAATTTCTAAGGATGATTTCATAAGCTTGATTTAGCCCACCGCTGCAGGTGTTATCCAGTTAGAGAGCTTGCTCATGGTTGTATTGTGTTTTTTCCCTCTTTCTCTCCCCCGTTGCTTTCGATTTACACAAGACAATGCTGTCAATCGGAGAAAAAAAAAACGTTTCAGTTCTCAACGCCGGTTGCCAAATTCGTTAAAAAAGCAGGGTCAGACTTGTGCGAACGCGGGCCCTCCAACTGGAGCCGTCAATTACAATGGTGGAAGCTAATAGTGTTTTGGTTGTGCCTGCATTAAATCAAAATTCGGTCTCTCCGAGTAGCAGCAGAGCAGCTGCTAAATTGGAGTTTGAAGTGACAGTCTGAATATAGAGTAGTGACATGTCTGAGTTGCGAAAATAAATCATGTAAATAAAATAAAGTTAAAATGACTTCTCTGTGTGAAGTCACTAGTGTCTGTGAGAATCATTAGGCATGGCATGAAAAACAAACTTGATTAAAATTTCTTACATGTATTGAATTTTAAACTAGTTGACTACACAATCACATGACAGTGGATGAACTCAGATGAACTCACATTTCCCCTTTATCAGGATTTCTACCTGATTTGCTGTTGCACATGGATGTGTGTCAATATGACCTATGGCTTGACAACTGCAATTTGTTGCACACACACACAAAGCACAACTGTGCACACACACACACACACAGCGTTTCATTCATTTTTTCTCTCTCTCTCTCTCTCTCACACACACACACACAGCACAAATTAGCCAGATACACATGTACCTGTACACATATAGAGAGCCCCCATTAAGGCAAAACCCCCCCAAAAAAACACGTCTGCTATGGTAAACAGATAGAGAGCAGGAGACATAGGGAAAGATCAAGAGCTGCACATTTGAGTTGAACATCAGCTGAGTGGCAGTCTGAAGCACTGACTTGAGTGCCCCTCAATTAGGTAGCAAAATGGAAACGAAAGCTGTAGAAACCATTGTTAGGGGACCATTTCCTGTCATGGCAGCACCCTCAAAGCAACAGAAATACTGTAGTCTAAAATGTTCTGCCCATTTCGATTAGGCTTTGACATAAACTAGAATCTTCTGCCTGAATATGTTTTATTCATTCTCCTCTGTGTCCCTTGAAATGTATTTAGATGAAAACAATGGCAATAACAGGGAGGGCTGATTACTGTCTAGTGCCTTATGTCATCCAGTGTGCCTTTATTTCCCCCTCTACTGTGAGTCCCATTCTTCAGCTCCATGTCAACTCTCATTTCAGCCATGCCAGGCATTTCAGTCCATGACAATCCACTCCAGCCCAGAGGGGAGACAAACCTCCGGGCCCGGCTGGGGGTGACTACTTCCCCCCAAGGAGCCACGGGATCTCTTTATTCACATGGGCACAGCAGCACACCACGTCACACTGCTGCATTTCCCCTGTGGGCTGCCGGGACTCTGCCGTTTAAGCACTGGGCTGATCTCCCTTTCCCGTGTGTCAATAAAACCTGTTGGGGAATACTGGACAGCCATCGATCTTCGGGCCATCAGGGAAAGGTAGTCGATATATAGTAAGTGCAGTCAGCATAGGGGGTGGAGGCACTGGGCCCTCCCTTGATCCATTACAAAGTACTGCACTGTAAGTAAGTACCTTGTAAGCACTTGAATATCCCTTGGGCTGACCATTCCCAATCTTTCAACGTGAAAAATATGAAAAATCAACAGCTTTAGATGACTTTTTCTGCAAACTAGGAAGAGACAAGGGAATTCATGGGTATTCATGGGTACAGCCATGAGTGTTGTGACAGTTTTTGTGTTTGTGGTGCCCTGATCTCATGTTACAGAGACACTGTTTCTTGCAACGGCCTGATAACGGTTGCGGAAATCACTGTAATCCATATTGGTCTGATGTTCCACTTAGTCAGTCATATATTGATCCAATCCAATGTTAAATACATTTGTACATCCCTTGATGCATCAGAGCAGGTGTAATTTCCTGCCATGAATGAGAGGAGAATAATTATTTGATTTTCAAAAATCTGGACTCTCGTGATATGCGTTCTTAGACATGACAACATGTGAAAAAAGAGAACATACTTGTACTTCACCTGCCATTGATCAACACTATAATTACATGTCAATTTCAATCATACATTCATTGTATGTACTGTGCCATGAAAAATGCTCCCAAGCCAATAGCCTGACCACCGTGCAGCAAACTCACAGTCCACAGTACCCCCTGGAGCTGTGATGCTTCAGTGAGATGAGAAGGTGTATGACATAGGCTTATAGCTTAATAATGCATTTTTTCTATAATAGTTCCCATGGCAAAACATAAACACTGCTTCTGAAACACGTTTCTAGTTCAAAGTGACCACAGTCACCCAAACAGTCCTCACTTGTGTAATAGAACATGTTGATTTATGGTGTAACTTGGGCATTTAAAAACTTCATTTCCCATTACACAGGGCATAATATAATCTATTGGTCTGGCATTTGATCTGGCTCAGTGACTGACGCAACAAGCCCATTTCATAACCGTGTGGCCTCAGAGTGTGTGTATATGCACGTGTCTTGGGCTGTGTTGTGTGTATGCATGAGTGGGGATTTTGAGCTGAAAGCTTAATCAGATTCATTAGGTGATTGGTGAAGACATCAAAATGTTTCTGAAATGAAATTAGACATGGCTTTCATGGCTCCTAGACACAGAGATGTACACTATGGCGATGTGACTTTCCAACCACAAACGAATGAAACTCTCTCTCCCTCTCTCTCTCCCTCTCTCTCCCATACTTGCTCACTCTCTTCCTAGCTCTCTCTTTGTCTTTCTCTCTTGTTTGCCTAGCAATTGACATGTTTTAAGGTGATCATTTGATTACTGTGTCTCACAATGGATTTGTCCCTGTCGGTGCCATTGACACAAACTTGACAACAGCTCATATTTTTTGCCGAGTTGTAATAACACACATCAGTAGTTCATGTGTGATTACTCCTGTGCACCAAGAGACGTACTTGGTTAATGTTTCTGAGCTGACCTTGAGGTTGGGCCTGCTGATTTATGCTTTCCCATTTGCTAATTAGTTCTGGTCTGGAATCATTTGGGACATCGAAAGGTGGGGGGTGGGTGGGGTTGGGGCTTGAGGAAGGGACTTTGTTGCTGGGGGTCCTCCTGTGAGAGGAACCTGTGATGAGTCGGTGCCAGTGTGCCCCTGACCTAGAATCCTCAAGACCACCAGAGTGATAACATGCAAATGAAGCTGTGCCTGAGCAGTTTGTCTAAATCAGGTCCGACGAGTCAGTGACAAACTAGGTGCTCTCAAGTCACCAGGGGGAAAAAAGACACAGTGTCTGAAAATGAAAGTGTGGAATGTGAGGAGGAAATGGAGAGCAGAAGGAGAGAGAAGAAGAGAGAAAGGGGCAGAAAAATAGAGAGAGGTATGGAAATATGAGTCAACCAGTGTATGATTGGGAAAGCTATTTTCTTCCTATCAGTCATTTGATGTGGCTGTTTTTGCTTCAACAGAGAAGTAAATAAGGTATCTACTGCCAATCCACTACCATAGACATCACCAAATAAAAACTCTCACCGAATGTGACTAATTGACAACAACACTCAACAAAGGCTTATTTGGCTATGCATCGTCATCATAAAAACAAGCTTGCCAAAACAACACGAGGATAAATCGGGAAATACACATTGGCTGTAAACGTCAGCATTTCGTGGTCATTTACTATACAGCAAGAGGGTTTCAATGGTGCACAGCAGAAAAGAAAAACCTATTATTTAGTCGATACTGTCAGCTTTCCAACTGTATGTTGTTGGAAAGACGCCAGTCTCTCCACCCAGAGACTCTTCCCAGCCAATAAGCAGGCTGTTAAACGGTGGCTCTGACACACAGCTGCCATACTACATAAATCCCACAAGTTTCAGCAGATTGTCAGCCTTGCTTGATTTACTCACTATGTCTTTATGGCCCAATTTGTCATGTACAATTCCAGCATCTATCTCCTCCTACACCACCTCCATAACACGTAATATAGATGTTTTATATATCACAAAATCCTTAACTAATCTTTGATCTGCGTTTTTCAAGAGGAGGTAGGTATACCCTGGCACCCTGCTTTTATGAGACTGACCCCTGGCCATAATGAGGGCAGGGACGTGTTTTGTTGCTGTCAGCAGGGTGATCGCGTAGCACGCTCAAGCCATGGCGACCTATGCAAGCTGGCATCCCAGTGGCTGCCATGTCAAGGTTAGAGGTCAGTGCCTCAGTCGTGTCAGAAGTTCACTGCCAGGGCCAGCCAGTGCAATTACTCATCCTTGTGTAACTGCTGCTAAGCACACTGGGGAACAGATGTTCAGGTCATAATAAATATGTTTACACATTTGTTTTGTTTGGAGTCAAAAAAAATGCTTTAGAGGTGATGGCTATTATTACACTATCTCTCAGAGCACTTTAGGGGTGGGGGGGGCGTAGGTGGTAGAGGAGCCGTTCGGCACCCGGAGGGTTGCAGGGGTGCACCTTGCATGGGCTGCACCACATGCACCAAATGCAGTCCATTTACCATTTTATAATTGTGCAGCGAAGGTGCTCCAGATCAAATATTTCTAAACATCATCAGAGATAACTTTACACTATTCACCGCTTACTACAGGCCGAGGGACGAGGTGTCTTACTTGAGGCCGAGGATAAAAAGAGCATTCCTTGTCCAAGACAAAACAGGTGTTGAGTGGCAGGTGTCTTCATGTTTTCCTTTTGCACAAAATGCAACAGATCTAGAATGCAAGTAGGTCATTTTAGCATCTAGAGAGGCACTGGTGCACCCCCATACCATCATAGATTCTACTTTTGGAACTGAGCAATAAAACTAGTCTTCGGGCATGTAACCGAAGGGTTGCTGGTTCGATCCCCAACCAGTGAACCATGGCTGAGGTGCCCTTAAACAAGGCACTTAACCTCCCTGGACACCACTACAGCAGGCAACTGCTCCAGATTAGTGTGTACTTCACTTCACTGTGTGCTCTGTGTGTGTTTCACCAATTCAGGACTGGCTTAAATGCAGAGGCCAAATTTTCCTCGCGGGATCAAAAGAGTATAGATTATTTTTATTATTATTGTTCCTCAGCCTAGAGGTTGCAAGATAGTCCATGAATTCCTAATGACACAAGATGGTCTGTATAATCAGGACACTATACGACATCTCCTAGGTCCATCTCATATGAGATTGGACCAAAGAGGATTGATGCACCTCTGGCCTATATATGAAGCATTCTTTGGGCCCTATCATGCCGCGGCGCACTATGCATTCGTGACATGCGCATGGGGTCATTAATATTTTGTGCCAGCACATCGTTCATTTTTTCAGGCAAAAAATCACGTTGTCTAGATAGCAGATGACACTGCGCCGTCATGAGTGTGTCAGCGAAAAGAAGAGGTGTGGTC
This sequence comes from Tenualosa thibaudeaui, assembly GCA_027481765.1. Classification (NCBI taxonomy): domain Eukaryota; kingdom Metazoa; phylum Chordata; class Actinopteri; order Clupeiformes; family Clupeidae; genus Tenualosa; species Tenualosa thibaudeaui. The sequence goes on from JAIFZK010000022.1 coordinate 2,086,902, forward strand.
TGGCACAAAGCGTGCCAGATGCTATTATAAGGACACAAAAATTAAATCCGCCAGTGGAACGGGAACGCCCCCAAAGCAACTTGCGCGACAAACTTTAGATAATGCGCATATGATCGTGAAAATAGAGCCCCATGAGTTTTCACCAGTATTTGTGGTTATAGTGTCAAAGCATCTTCATAGACAATGGACATTCTATTTCTAATGAACACATGATTTTTGTTACAGAATTAGGTCTTATATTCATGCAGTACCACAAGCATCTTGGTAGTACAATATTGGAATGTAAATAAATGATTAATGATTACCGCCGCATCTCTGCTGAGACACCTATGTACACATTTATGTTGGTAATTAATCGAATTATCTTTGAAATGTTCCTCAGTGTGTTGTTTAAAGCATTATTCAATTTTTACTGCATTTCTTTGGCCCTGTCCCAAATGTTTTGAGACATATTGTCAGTATCAAATTTGAAATGAGAATATATTCCCCCAACAGACAATAAACCACCCCTGTTTCAACAGTTGACACTATGTTCTCTGCACTATTCTCAATAAAATATATTACTTGCATGTTTTGAAAATCATAATCATCATCGCCCTCATCATCATTTGTTTTTCAGCACTGGGGTTGTACTTCATTTGCTTAGATTAGCATCTGGTGACCTAAAGGCAGCTTTATCACAGCACTGTATTAGAAAGCTGCCACTGCCAATTGCAGTATTTTAAAGTGCAAAGAAGCAACAAAATTACAAGTAGACAGCCATGTAACAAACAGAATGTAATAAAGGTCTTTCATTCATTCATTTATTCTGACATTAAAAAGAAATACCAATTTACAAGGATGTATCCGATTTTACTCAAGAGCAGAAAACTAGTGAGTCTTCTCATATCAGACTAATTGTCCTCAATTTCGAGGAACTCAAAGCCCCTGTTCTTATTGTCCTGAAATTAGCTTATTAGCAATTCTTTTGTTTGGCATTGGTTATAGCATCTTAATAGGGGGCAATTACGTTAAATGATAGCACGGATGATCACACAATGACATAAATGCATGTGATAGGATGAAAGAGTGCAGCAAATGGATACCAAATGGATTTCAACTGTTTTGGATTCCAGGCCATTTTTTTTTATCACAATGCAATCTTGTGCAAATATAAATGCTGTATGTAAATAAACCACCAGTATTAAAAGAAGCATCTCTTGAGGTTACATTATTAACAAGGTAAGATTGCAGCTCATACTCCACTTTTTTTCCCAAGCATGACTCCATACAGTGTTGTCTTGACCTTGATGTAATGTTAAGCAAGAGGATTACTGTAGTCAATGCAAGGTTCTCACAGTGGTTAACAGTGCAGAGCCTAAAGAAACCAGTGTAATGAGATGATGAGCATCTCTTTGTATGCAAGAGGCACTAAAGGTCTGTGTTGCATAGATCCTGAAACCTGAGAGTAACCGGGTTCTCTCGAAACTCTGCTTCGAGCATATGGAGGACTGTTCTCAATGTTTTCTTGCCATTGAGGGCGGGGACTGAGAAAGTGTATCTCTGTTCACTGCATATACACATCGGCACACTGTTAAGACAGGTCAACTTCTGTTAGTGAAACTTCCTGAACTGGTTTATTTTAAAATCCAGGCTTGGGGCTGCATCTCGGTGAATAATTCAGGCATGATGAGAGGCCTACCTAGAGAACTCATTATACTGTACTTAACATGACAAGGCCACAGCCAACTCCTGTTTTTTCCTGAAATAGGAATGGTAAAATGTCTGTGTAGTGGAGAGTCACTAATAACACCTGTTGTGACAAATGAACTTTCCATGTATGTATGTATGTGTGTGTGTGTATGTGTGTGTGTGTGTGTGTGTGTGTGTGTGTATGTGTGTGTGTTTGTGTGTGTGTGTGTGTGTGTGTGTGTGTGTGTTGGGGACAGTACTAATGAGCATAAAAATAGATGAAGAATTTAGAGCACAAGATTTCACAATTTGGCCTTGGATAGGGACAAATTATGAGAAACAAGCAGGATGATTATAGGTTGCTTCGTCAATTATGAGAGACAAGCTGAGAGAGAGAGAGAGAGAGAGAGAGAGAGAGAATTTATTTATGAGACCAGTTCCATGTCGGTTTGAGTGCATACATTTCACTTTAGGACCTGCACTTGTGTGTGAATGTGATGGTCTGTCCCCTGACTGATGCATTATTTAGCAGTTGGTGCAGCATGCATCAGGAGGGCAGATATTAGGAATGGTATCCTGACAGGTGTATCATGTCAGAATGCACCCTTTATTTGGATTGATCTCATAAAACTGCATAAAACTGAAACTTCTGGTGTTTCTCAAAGTCAAGAACTAGTAACTTCCTTGTTAGTATGTTTCCTTGATTGTATGTTTCCTTACTGTGTCGATTGCTACGAAAGCTAAGCCAAGCTGCTCTGCCGTGCTGTTGCTCTGATTTGAAAATCCTTTAACTTGTGGTGGGATGTGGATGAATATCGAGGACACATTGATGCATCCTCGAAACTTCTAAGAAAGAACACCTTGACACTTGGTAGAATTTTGGACGATCAGTGCTTGTGGGGTTTGATGACATAAAGGTCGCCGTTAAGCATCCTTCCTTTACTCAGTATGTCACTTGTTGAGCAAAAGGAATCAATCAGAACAGATCTGTCACAATAAAGTACCTATAGTTGCTTGACATGCTGTGAGTTCTTATAGAAAAATGTATGCATAGAGAAGTACTGAGCAATCAGTGTGGATGTATGGTATGAAGTATGCAGTATGAATGACAACTGAGGGTGTGCAGAAAGAGTGTCCAAATGGGGTAGAAAGCAAGAAGAAAATGGGCAGAGAGAAATGAAACTCCACCACTTCCCCCTGATCCCAGAGGGCAATTGGGGTGTGTGTGAGGGGAGGGGGGGTGTGAAGGGAAGCTGAAACAAAGAAGGCACAAAACAATTCAGCTCCCACTAGCACCGCGGTCCTACTCTCTCAAACTTAGAGGGGGGAGTGACAATCGATCGTATCAAGTGGAGCAAGACGGGCGTAAGGAAATTGAAAATTATTCCTGGTGCGTGTAGGAGCAGCTCTCTTGACAGAGGACATCAGTGCAGAGCTCCAGTCTCAGCAGGAGTGTATCGAACCCCGACATTGAGGAGAGGGAGGGTGGAGAAATACAGTACTGTCACTCTGGCTTTCAAACAACATTCCAGTACATGGAAAGAAATTTGAACATGCAAAAATTTCTTTTGCACGTAATAAGGATTCACCTCTTGCAAAATGGTGTGTCACAGCTACAAGCACATACCCTTTTAATAACTACTAATTTGGAAAAAGAATGAATTCAAATTATTGCTTGTCAACAACAACAACAAAACCAGCACATATAACATTTTGCATCATTTAATCCCCCCCCCCACAATCATCTGAATCAATCGTAAACAGTCACAAACTCTCAGTAATCTAATCACAAAAAGTGGATACCACCAACCACCATACAGACTATTAAAAAGACATTCAGAGACATAATTGCTGCTGCTCAGCCATGAGCCTAAATCACAATGCTTGAGGGCAATAGCAAATCACTGGGCGGAGGATGGGCAATGGAAGACCCTTTTATTTGATGTTAATTATGCTGTAAATTCCCACAGTGGCATTAACCATCCTTGGCTTAATCTAAAGGGATATTATGCACTGCAATTAATGGTGAATCCTATAGCCAGACAAGCACCCTGTTCTATTTTAATGGCTGCAACTGCACGTTGGCTGCCTTATCATTTCTCTTTTCAATGGGGCAACAAGCAAGGTAGGGGTCTCACCTGTCCCTGAGAAGGGCTCTGCTCAGCAACACTACCTGGCAAGAGACTAACTTAAGATGAAATGTGTCTGCATTAAGGTTAAATCCGCCTAAAATGTACCATGAACACAAATCGAGGGACTAGCGAAGGCCAACAAAAGCTCAATGCTGACATACACTGTAATCCGGACTTTCTTTGAGCTGAAAAGCGCTGTGATAAAATTGTTCTAAATTAGTAAACCACTAGTTCAACCTTGGCATTTAGAATATAGCTCTACAACCTGTGCACAGCTCCTGAATACAATCACCAGGGCTTTTAATCATCCAGAATACGGTGTCAGCCGGTAATTACAGTAGCCTATATATTTAATTCAAATGGGAAAAGGAGCCTAAATTTGCATTCATTTATTTGGTAAATGCGTCCAAAGCTCCACAGAAATGGGTCTGCATACGAAATGGATTAGCCTATAGCAGGATAAAATGGGGTGGAAGATCCACCGCTGAGAAAAATAATCAGAATATATTACTGCACCATAGAGCCAGAACTATGGATCACACTTAAGCTATGTAGTAGAAAAAGGAATGTCTGCCTATGTCCTGACTTAACCACCAGTGATACAGAAGCTGAATGTCAATCATTGTGTGAGCTGGAGTGGAGTGGAGAGTCCATGTGTGTGGAGAGGCACAAGCCTACATGCTATACATACTGAAGGGGAATGTAAAGTTAGCCCGCTTCTTTGTGTGACATCTCTGTGGGAACAGCCTGGAAATTAAGTATTTGTTGGGTCCTTATATGAGGTAATTTGCTGGTAAAACCTGAATGCAGAGTAGAACTGCAAAAAGAGCACACTGACAATGCATGTTTTTGGTTGTGTCAGACACAGACGGATGGAGGCAGAGGTAGATAAACAAAGGAGGTATTTAATGGTTAAATCAATGAACAAACAAAAGTCACGTCCACTTCTCAAGTGGAGGGGAAAACAGAAAATCACTAATTACACAAACCAATAAGTAAAACGAAAGTCACGTCCGTTACTCTAACGGAGTAAACAGAAAATACTAATACTAAGATTAACTGAAAACTAGAAGAACACTGGAGTATGAAAATAGACACTTGAAACAGACGAGGAATATCCGAAGGAACAAGGGTTGACAAACCAAACAGGGAATCCAAAACTTACGGAGCGAACAACACGGGAATACGTGGGACACGGAGAATACAAATGACAAGCGGGGAGTCTGAGGGAATATCGACGAGACCAGACAAAGGGTGAAGTGGAGGGGAGACTTAAATAAGGTGGAGACCAGGTGATATTAATTAGAACTCAGGTGAAGGAGATCGAGTGCGAGTCTGTGGTGTTGTGTGAGGGGGCGTGGCCGTGACCAGGTCCGATGCAGACCTGACAGGTTGGTTTGGTCAGTCTGGTAAACAGAAACCACCAGGTTTTGTGAAAAGCACACAACATAGATGGCTTTTTGTTGACAATTTGTTGACAGCATCCTCACTTGTGACATAACAAGCAGCAACAACCACCTACAGCTCTTGTGAACACACAATGAGAAGTGCTCTTTTTTGACTTTATACGATGCTTGTGTGAAACTGGACTACAATGGCGTCAAGTTAAACAGGGCAAATGAAAGGTAGAGCTATCCACTGGTTGGGTGCACAGACTGCACAAAGGAGGAAAGAGGTGGGAAAGTCAGCCGAAATAGATCCAGACCATCCACAGATTATAAACAGACACTGTGGCCGTAAAAAAGTAATGGAAGGAAGCGCCTTTTCCCTTCCCCCTTTCTGACTTTATTTGTTAGCACCTCATCTTATCCAACCTGGGCAATCAGCAGCAGAGGGTTGAGTGAGCTGCAGCAAAAACTCCTAAAAAAGGTTGACAGTTTTCTGTAGAGTCATGAATGCTAACGACCATGCTCTATTCAGGTGAAGCCATTAGAGGGTTCTTGCAATGTAATTTTGAGTGTTCTGCCCAAATCAGTATAATTTTATAGACACCCTGTCAGCCATTACTCAGGTCTACAAGTTCTGAATAATTCATGAAGACATTTTTACTGATTGAAAAATGGGACAAAATTTATTTCTTAAAAAAACAAACAAACAAAAAAAAAGTGAGTGAGTCAGTCCTGTCTCAGAGGCAGTGACTGTATTGTACATGTGCTCTTCCCAACTGGCTTAGGTCTGTTCATGAGCACCATGTGATTTTTCATTCCATCTTCTTAGATGAGGTCATCCAAATAGCACTTACAGCATATCACTGTATGCAGAGCAGTGAATTAAAAAATAAATATAAAATATCTATAATATTCCAGTTTTCAATAAATATTCTTTTTTATATAATTTCTTCTGATCATTGCAGTGGAAATGCAAGGCTAGAAGTGCAAATTAGGACAAAGACAAAGAACATCTCAATTAAATGGACTATGCATAAATGGTAGATAAAAAATCACACAAGTACAATAATGGACAAAGAAGATGTGGAATGTGGGTTAGACTTGAACCTTGGCCTTGAACAAACTGCTCAGAACACCACTGAATAATCCCCTTTCTCTCTCAATTCAACAATTCTCCTGTTTCTCTCTCTTCTCTGTCCTCTATCAGTGGTTTCACTATTGTAGGATAGAGTGTGCAGTCCAATGTTCTGAATTGTTTCTTGCTGGTGTACTCCACTGCTCTCCATTTACAATGAGGCATCTTAAATAACGTCAGCAGATTTAATCCATTAGCGCTCTCACCTGAGTGCGGGAGTACTTATTACAGGCTTATAAGGATGCTGGTACCAATCTTCCAGTTAAACTGAAAACCTCTTTAGGCTCTTAAACAGAAGACCTCTTTAGGCTCAATATGTAATAGTCGACCTGCATTCCCATCCCCCATGCTAAACAAAGCTGAGAAGCTGATAGCACCCAGAAGTTCTAGTCACATTTCCATGCTGTACAATGCTGTTGCTGTGAAATTGTTACCATAGGAGACAATAAAGGCATCACTGCCATATTGACCGGAGTTACTTAGGCTTAAGCGGCAATTTCTGGCTAGTGAGTAAAGGGCAACTAAATTAGTGCTAAACGTCCTCAAGAGCATGGCATTTAAAACACTAATGACGTGACCTTGAAATGAAGGACACAATAAGTGCAGTTGGTTTACATGAGCTTTGCAGATAAAACATAGAGCATGGTTTTGGTTATATCAGCAGTCAAATTCTTGCTAAACAAGCCAGCCAGGAGAGCACTGAGAAATACTGAGCACATAAAGAACATAAAAATTCTTTAGGTCACTTGAAGTCTGCCAACTAATATGAAAAAAATGCATAGTACTGGGGTGTTGAACCTGTGGCTTGGAAACCGAGGCTACTGGGGGTTGGGTATTGAAGTAGATGTAGGCAGAAGGATAGATAAAAAGACAGAGAAAATGAAAGAGAGAGAGAAATCCCATGGTGCTGTGTCTTTACATAGAAGGCTGGTCTGGCTTGGGGTGGGAGATGGAGGGGGTATGTTACTTCACTGCTGAAAATAAGTCGCGCAGAAGAACGCCATGAGTCAACGCTTGGGCCTTATCTAATCTTAACATACGGATCTAGCCTGCTCCTTGTTTTCCACCCACTCTCTATTTTCCCCTTTAACTGTGTGTGTGTACCCACCAATTTTTGCTTTCTTTCTTTTGTTTGTTTTGAGGTGCAAATGCTGGGGGGTAAATTGCCATGATCAGATCAGTGGCCCTCATTAGCATGAAAACAAAAGGCCCTTTTTTCACACTGCACTCTGATCTATATTGGGTCCCAATTTAGGAGCATTTTTAAGTGCAGAGAGGAGAAGCCCCTGCGTCTGACAGGCATGCAGGGAAGTCTTGCATGCGAGATGAGCAAACCCATTCACTGAACAGTTACACTTGATTGTAGTCTAAACACTCAGGCACTTCCTCCCTTCCCCCACGCTGCACTTGGCCCTTGTGTATGTGTGTGTGTGTGTACCGGTAAGCCCAGGTAACAGGGATGAGTTGTTTACTGTGTTACCACATCAATCTTTATGATTGACATAGTAGGACAATGTCCACGCTTTAGCTACCAGGACTCTCCTCTTCAGTTGCCTATTTTTCTTATTTTTAAAAGGCTCTCCGATGTTCCTCTGCCCTTTCTGATAACCATGTGTGGAGTAATTACAGCCAAGACTTACCAGTTTTACATCAACAGCTTTGAATGACTGAATGACAAGTGAATACCAGCGTTCTCTCCAACTAATTAAAATTCAACCATTTCTTTGTTTTCCATACATTTAATGGAATGCATGCTGAGGTTGCTGTCATATTTTTCCTTTCAGTTACTGAACTGCATGAATGAAGGCTTGTGGAAACATTCCCTCGGACGTCCAGGGAATGAGACTATGAGCCGTTGTTATTACACCATTTATTACCCTTTAAAATCTACATATAGATACAGACGTGCAGCCATGTGATTCTCATATGTGACCTGACATCCTGTCATAGTCTTTTTTTTCCTTCCCTTCAGAGAGGGTGACTTCTTTGGGGACTTCTGATTTAATGGCTGCTGGCAGACCATTTAAAAAAACAGGCAACTTTGCACTGGAAAGCTAATCTCTTAATAGCTTTTGTACCAAAATGGCTTTCTTAAAGACCTTATCACAGAAACAAGCAGGGGTCGCTGGCTCCCTTAACCTGATGCTGCGAAACCCATTAACAACATTAGCTCCTTCTCATCTAAAGGCCACAAGAAAATAAACCCACTGCAAGCTGTGTACAACATGATTAAATTACTCTAAGCCATGCCACTGCAGGCAATATTGTCATAACAGGTTTGTGTATCTCTCTCGCTCTGTCTCTTGCAAGCTTTCTCTGTGGGTGTGGGGGTTGGGGCGGGAAAGGATAATAGCATATTTATGCACTTTTGCATTTATTTCCACTGCCTTACCAGGACGCTTGCAATGTGCTGTGAAGGACAATAAAGCATGGCGAGGAGGACCTCCACACACCACATGCATACTGATAAGCACGCTCGCACGCCTGGCGGATCACAGCCTCGGCCCAACAGACTGCTGCGGGTTCCCCTCCACAAGTCCATTCAGACTCACCTCGGCCGGGAACAAAGACGAGTGATTAATTAGGAATAAGTGTTTCGCTTACAGTGACACAGTGGGATGGCGTGGAACCCTCCTCGTTTATGAATAACGTACACATCTATATGCTCCGGCAGCATGGGACCTCTCCACCCAGAACCCAAGCTCACTTGTTCCCTACCCGAGCCACCAGGTTCCAGAGAAGGCGGGTAAGAGATAATGAGGAAACTGTCCTTGCTAATAAACACTGAGGCTGGTGAGGAGGCTGCCACATATGATTTTGACAGTCGTGAGTGGCAGCTGGTGTTATTTCATGTGAGGCCAAACACAGAATGAGAGGCTAGTGCACAAGCATGAGGGACTTGGGGAAGAAAGCAGGCAATTGGGGAGCAGAAGTGGAAGCGTGGACATTGTCCTGCTGTGACAACCGCTATCAGGGCTCTGCACAAGGCCCGACGGGCCACGAGGAAAGTGGAGCATCTGAGTTGTTGATTAATGGTGTGTGCGCTACAGCAGCATACTGGGGAGAATGCGCTTGTCTCATTACAAAAGAATAATGAATACAAAAGAGCATGCAGTTGACAGTAATATTACTGATAACTTCTTAAGCAAAAAAGAGAGGAAGAATGGGGAAAGAAAGAAAAAGAAAGAAAGACAAAGAGAAGGAGTGGGATGAGGAGAAACTGCAAGCGCATTTAATGCGTGTTGAGTTTTCAGTGTAATGTTTCTAATGAACCATCAAATGGCTAAGTAAGACAAAGGAGCTCATAATGTTTAAGGGATCACATGTATGACCACTCACTGCCTGTTCAAGTAAATGGTTATGGGTCAATTTAGTATGGAGTGGAATCAATTATCTATGGTCTGTATTAGAGGTCAGTATACATGCCTGTCCTCATTTTTTTTTTTTGCGTGAGCGACTGTGTGTGCATCTGTGTGTGTGTGTTTGAGTGTGTGTATGCATATGCATATGTGTGTGTGTGTGTGTGTGTGTGTGTGTGTGTGTGTGTGTACACCCGGAAGGTGAGTTGTGCAGATGTGCATTCATGTGTGCCCGAAGCCCACAAAACAACCAAAGATTGATTACCGATTTTACTCGGGTAGACTGGAAAACAGGACAAGGTCTTGGATCACTTCATTTGATCACCTCGGCAGCAAATTATGTATGGGAATTCCTAAGCACCTCCCATCGATCCTAGGAAAAATGTTGCCGCAGGGTTACTTGTAATCTCTGACAGCAATGCCTTGGTTCATCCAGAAAGATCTGGGTGGCTGAACGATCAAATTATACCGGTGTTGACCCGATTTGGGCCATCACAGCAGAGCACCTCAGATGTGCTGATGCATTTTAGAAGAGGAAGTAATTGTGCTGCCGTTTAAGCGCACATTTAGCAGGCCCGCTAATCAGACTGCACCTCTGGCTGTGGTGAAGCCTTGGACAGCAGCAGGATAAAGTCAGCATGAGGCAGACCACATTCCTTGGGTTGCACTACAAATTATCTGCCATCTTTAAGCCCAGCGAGACCCAACACAAACCTTGGGCTTTCTTAAGGGGCAGGAGGATAACTTGTAGATAAATCACAAACTGACAGTTAGCCATGATTCATTTTAAAGCGTATAATTAACCAGAGTTACAGAGATGATGTTGCCTGGAAACCCAGACACGCCGCTTGCACATTTGAATTTACTCTGCAGGTCTGTCTGGCCATGATCCATTGGAGTTCATTAGATATGTCCCTAAGTCCCAAGCACCAATCACATCAGTCTATCTATAAGTGGTCTCCGAGCCATATAGAGAATCACATGGCGTGTTAAAAAAGATGTTGACAGAGCAGCACCATTGCAGCAAGGAACAAAAGAAAGGAACAAAAGATTATTACGCATTTGTTTGCTCCTGCGTACAGAGGGACTTTGATACGCGGCCGTTGGTGCCTTCCCTCGGATATGGCATTTCCAGACCCTACAGCTTCCTAGATGTGGATCAGGTTCCCATGATAGAGGAAATACAAGAAAAAAGACCAAGAAAAACAAGAGTTAAAGTATCCAAAGTTGCATTCACTCGACTCTGCAGGCTTGGGGTATGCATCTTGGCTGACCGTTTGTAAGGTAGTGATGATGCTGCTGCTGTTTCACCTTGCTTATCAAATACCCTTGCCCATATGTTAAAGAAGGTGCTGACATGAAGATCTCAACACGAAGCCCTGATGAAGACCTGTTGATGGGTTAAAACATTTGTAAATACAGTAGCCATAGGATTTTTAACTTGTTCTCTATTCCTTCCTTGTGAATACAGATTGTAGAGTGCCTGGATTAATTTATTTTCTTCTCAAAGTGATAATATTGTTCATAACAAGGGTTTTTAGAAAGTAGTGAACTACTAGATTGTGGCCTTTCTCTGCATAAAGTTAAATGAAATCATCTTCAATAGTCCTACAACCATATTTTCTAATCCTAGGGTAGCAAACCTTGCCAGAAATCCCTATGAGACCCATGAGTGTGGGATGCAGGCTTGTTTCTGGGGCTCTGTTGCTTTTAATCACCTTGACATGTTTAATCAGAGTTTTACATGTATTGGCCACTTTTACTCAGGCCCCTGTCCTTAGCTAATTGAAATGATTCGTTATACAGGAATCACACACTCATGAGGGGCTCCTTAACCAACCTACCTCTTTGAAATCACTACGCAGTAAAAGGAAAAGTGTTGCACAACATCAGTATTACTTATGTGTGTATGACTGTCGAATGGGAGAAAGGTGATACACACATCTCTTCCTTTAAGAGCGTAATAGGGTCATGATCTGTAGAATTACTACTTGGTCATGGCAGCAATGCCAATATGGCCAATGTGATAATGTAATTTCCTGTGCACTCCATTTATCACTTTTCTGCCATTAATCTGTTAATGAAAGATCTCATGAAGTCCTCTTCATATTGATTGGAAGAGCTGTTGGAGTGCATAACCATGATTGAATTTCCATAAAAAGAACATTCAGAAATATTCCAGTATGCAAGAGGGAATTTTATTTGAAAGATTTTTTTTTTTAAAGCTCCGCCATGGAGGACAAGACATAATCATTCAGACCAGACCAGAAGCAGCAGAGCAGAGAAAAGACAAAAGGGAACAAGACCAAAGCAGACAAAGGCAGAGCCACTACACCCCAGAGTAATGGGTTATTGTGACTTGCCGATCATCATGAAAGCTAACTTGACACCACCATTCTTGTGTGCATTCATACCATTCATTTATAATGGCTGACAAACAAAAACTCCATCCGTGGCAGCTGTACCAGGGGAGGAGAGGAGGACAAGATGAAAGGGATGCGAAGGCTACGTGGCATAGTCGGCGGCGTTTAATTGCCTGGGTCGGCCTCTTCAGAAGGAACCTGATGCACTTTGCCACTGACAGCAGGAGACTGACTAGACAATCGACGGCCCTCTTTGGCTGCAAAGAGCCACTGGCTTTGTACCTCACAGAGAGAGAGTGGGCTCAGTAAGTGATAGGGCAAAATGGGGGTGGGGCAGTGGAAAGAAGGGCTACTTGTGTCAGTGCACAAAATGCACAAATCTCTGATATGCCAACAACCTAAAGAAAACTCTCTCTCTCTGTGTCTTTCTCTCTCACACACGCATACTTCCCTTTCCTTCTCCCAAACTTTCAATGATATATATACCCAGTCGTAGACCCAGATCATTCTCTACATCCTCAAGCTGGGAGCTGGGAAAAAATAAATGGAAAGTGGTTTGCTTGACGTGTCAAGCACGAACCTCTTCATATGCACTTGGGGAGGAAAGCAAAGTTGGGAGTGTTTTGCACTTATTAAAGGCTTTGTCTTGCTGGTCCTTTTCTTCACGCTCCTTCCACTTTATTGCCCACTCTCAAAGGTTCTCATTATTCGGTTAGACCTAAATGTAAAACCGCTCCCGCTCCCACTCCCCAATAGTATGAATATGGCAGCCAATCTTTTCTCCAAATTAACTGTTTGGACCCTAGTGGAGCCTTGCTGGAGAACACTAGGCTTTAGACTTATCGTCATTTGCACAGCAGCCCACCATGGGGAACAGTTACGCCACTCAATTCATTAAGGAGGCCGCTCATAAAAAGGCAGCTTTGCATTACCCTTGCTTTCCTCTTGATCACCACAACCTCATTAAGCAAATAAATGGGAGGTTCATCTGATGTGAAGCAGTGAGCAGTGAAGGAACATGCCAACTGAAAGTGAGTTTGACCAACTAGCCCATAGCTTTTCCAAAAGCCAGCTGTATTTAGATAGTGGCTCACAGATGCCTGCAGGTGATATAAAGTGTCCCCTAAGCTAAGCAATTGTGCACATTTCATTCAATTCAGTGGGAGAGGCAGTCAGAACAAGTGACAGAAGCAGTGCTGAAGAGTGACAGTGAGACAGGAGCGAGGGAAAGTGAGAGAGAGTAAGCATCAGTCCCGTATAGTTGGCTATTTTTATGCAGATGCTACCTTAAAGGGATACGCCACCATTTGGGAAAATTGACTCATTTTTTCTCCTCCCCTTAAACAATTGAGTTTTACCTTTCTCCAGTTTTACCTTTCTCTACCTGTTCTCTGAGTCTGATGGTAGCATTTTTAGCTCCAGTCTAGCATAGATCATTGAATAAGATCAGACCATTAGCATCTCGCCAATTAGCATCTTGCTGAAAAGTGACTAAGAATTCTGATATTAATTAAAAATGGACTCTTCTCTAGTTGCAAAGTCTACTAAGACCAAAAGGAAATGAAATGTAGCAATTTTCTAGACTGATATGACATGGAACTATAATCTCATTCTGCCATAGCAATCTAAGAAATGAAAGACAACTCCCTTTCTGCAGGCTGGGATGTCTGGGTATGTATTAAACTTATATCTAATTCTGGGGTGGATGAAAATAAGGCAATTTGACAAAAACCTACAGTGTTCCTTTAATGCAGACATTCCCTGTTTTAACCCACTAGGTAATTCACAAAGGTTACTTTCAAAGGACCAGAGCACAGGCACTGATCGTTCCCTTTTGAAACAATTCAGGTCTTGCTGAACCAATTTAGACTCTTGCACTTTGCGATTGGTTTGACAAAAGACAAGACTGTAACCCTTGTAATGTCTATGGCTCTATGCCTGAAAAGGGAAGAAGGGAGCCAGAGACAGTTTGTGTGGTAATGGAGCCATATAGGATGCAACTCCACAGAGAGGAGGGATCTCCATGAGTACACTTTAGAATGAATTGACAGTTCAATTTGCCAAGGCCCTCAGGGTAGCCTGTGAGTCATGCTTTGACCTGGGTGAAGTAGAGGGTTGCTGGTCTGCCAGCAATCAGACTGAATTTTGGAGGTTCTGGATGAAAATTTTGACATTCTGGTAAACAGAAAGAGCACTGACTATAGAGCTTTGACCGACAGAATATCCAAGATAAGCTATCCGGGATAGCCATGACTGTTTCTGGTGTTGTTTTAAATATGAGTGATTATTTTCTTTTTGATCTGATTTTTTATGATAAATGTAGATCTTACAGAAGGTCAAATGAATTTGTAGGGGAATTATAAAGATGCACACCAGCAGTATTTTTGGAATGAAGACATGTGATTCCCCTACACCCCAGATTACAAATATGCCGCAGGCGCAGACAAAAACTGAGACTAGAGCTAACTTCAAAGTAGCAGAGCAGGACAAGGGTCAGGTCAGATGTTTTCCAGTGCTCCACTTTGTATATTTTAAAATAGGTTCTTGCATCGCATCTTGTTCTGGCATGTTCTGAGATGAACCCTTCCTCTCAACTCCACCTTACTAAAATCCTCTCATACTGAGTAATTTATATCTAACAGAGGACACTGTAAAACAAACATTCTGCGAACAAAGAGTCCTTCAAAGGTAGGCCAGAGCATTGATGCTAGAGAACTGTTAGTATCCATTGTCCTAGTCTGCAGATGGGGTCAGTAGTCTAAGAGCTGGTATAGGCAAGAGATTTTAAAAATCTTGTGGTGATATAATGCTATATGGTAGAGAGTTAAGAATTTTCTGTAAATCCAGTATTTTGTTATTGTCAAAAAGAGAGTGTCAAAGTGTACGTCATATTAAAAGTGAAAGAGTTGGGGAGGAGGGAGTATAGTTTGTTTACAACAGACTGTTCTTTTCATCTACACAACAGGAAATAACCAGTCTCTTTAAACAAATAAAATAAAACCAAAATGACTTGTCCCCAAAAAACAATCTTGATATTGTTATTGTTATCTTGATATTCTTGATCTTCCCTGACAGGATGAAGGGCAGTGTATATATAGTGAAGTCATCAGACATTTTCTAGTCTGATTGCCTTGCTACTGAATTCAGGCACATTCCCTGCAAACTTGAAGTCCTGAACAATCTCTTCTTACACTCATGTTACCAGGTCTTTCTGAAGGCAACCTCAGGTTCCTTTTTGATAGTGTCTTTTTTGTTTATTTTGCTTAAGTTTACATTTACATTTACATTTCCTATCCAAGTGAAATGTCCTGGAAATGTTGGTAGTGGTTTGGGCTATTCGGATTCTCTAAATATTTTGGAAAGATGTTTCAATGCTTCCTTTCAAACCTCCTTTATAATACTAGGATAATCTTTGAAATAAAAGGTGGCACTCCTTGCAGCAGGGAACAACAACCAATCCTTTCAACAGCTTTCAATAGTTCGTAGGCATGGGACTAGATGTTTTGATTTGCAAAAGATTTTGATGTTCAAAACTTTTTGACTTGCAACTGATTTTGACCCGGAGGTAAGTACCACTTAAAGTTGCAAACATATCTTTTTGATTTACAAAAGATTTAGAGGTGCAAAATCTTTAGACCCAAACATAACGTTTTAAATTATGAAACATTTCAGCCTGCAAGCAGAGGTTTCTGATTTGAAATGAAAGAAAATGAGAACATAGTTGTGATTTTTTGCTTTGTGATTATTTTTGGTTTTCAAAGCAGTACCTTTTGATTGCCTTTTTTCTTTGCTTGAATAATAAAGACACACGCACAAAAAAATATCTGTGATAGTTGTACAGAACAGTGATGCTTTTTGTGTACAGACTGACCACAGCGATCCATACATTAGCTCTTGGCAACAGAAACCGGCACCTAAAGTGGAAGAGTCAAAGCACAAACAATTTGGACTCTTTCATTTAGCTCAGATCACCACCAAATTAGGCTATTGGTCAAGGTATTAATCACGCAGACTGTTAATTACTTCAGAAGCATGTGTCTATGTACAAAACATGGTGCCTTCATACTACTTTACTTTAACAAGACTATTCAAAAAAAAAGTCTTCAACGTTATTTTTTTTTCCTGCTAATTAGATGATGTTGTCCTCAACATTCAAGACTCTCTCAGGATTTTGTCTATATCCACCATCCACTGCTTTCCAATATCTGGCAAACAAATATGTCACAGAAAGCACATCTTTTGACTATTGTGACGCTGACTAGTAAAATAGTCAGTATAGTGTGTTTTGTGTTGATAACTAATGCCTATATTTCACAACCAAACATCTTCATTCTTTAGACAACCACCTTTGGTGTGACCACCATATAATGTTGTGGGACAATATTTTGGAGCTTTTATGATGCTCAGCCAAAACCACTGACAAACTACTGACTGTATTATTCCTGCATGACCCCTGGCAGTTGGGTTGCCCCTTGAGCCGTGGATCTGCCCAAGGTTCCTTGAAAAAAAGGGAGTTTTTTCCTGCCCCTGTTGCTCTTGGGTGCTTCTTGTCAATGTCTGTAAAGTGTCACGAGACAATTCTATTGTATATGGCCCTGTATAAATATAATGTAATGTAATTGATTTATGACAACACAAACTAGAAGACTAGAACACATAACACTTTTGTGGACTGCAGGCTAAGTCTATTTATTTACTCACGTTACTGTAATTGAGTAGTTTTTATGAGTACTATCAGTAATTTTACTTTTACTCTAGTACATTTTAAGCCAAATATTTTACTTCCTTACATTTGAAGCCTCCCACGTTACTGAGTAAAATAATATTGATATATAATAATATTGATAATCTCGAAAAAATATAAAATGCGGAGGAAAAAATGTGACGGAACTGAAAGGAAATTGCAATGCGCGGGTTTTCGCGCAGCAATTCCATTGTTTCACACAATCTGGATAAAGGCGTTGGAACAAGATGGCTAGTGCGGAGCCAGATATGGAGATCATGGAGGATGAAAGACCAGAAGAAGATGCATTAAATTCTGGAGAGGAAAGCCTTAGTAACCCTTGACCAAACCTCGATGACCTATTCGCATTTAAATGCAAAAAGGCAACAACATAATCATGCAATGTAAAATGTGTCTGCCCGGCCAAACCGATTTTTCAGCGTACAAAACCTCAACATCGAATCTATGAAAGCATGTGGCGGTAAGTAGGCTACAAATATAGGCCTATATGTTTTGCCTGTTATACCCAAACTGTATATTTATTGTTGTTGGGTTAACACCTTATGCTGTTAAGCACAATCTGGCTTCATGATATCAATTATTTTCCATCCTGATCACTAACGTTTCAAGTGAAGTAGCCGAAGGTAGGGGAAATGAATCACCTCACATTTAAAATAGTTTCGAGTGGACAGTGGTAGTCCATCAAAAGTAGGCTATGGATTGGTTGAGCATGCAAGCTTTGCATGTTCGCTAAATGTGGTGTTAAACGAAATGGATGTTATGATGATTTTAAATATGAAGAGTGATGCTACATAACTAGACTACACAACATCACAACAGTTCATTTTTAGATAATTTACTAGTTTTTTTCAGTGATATCCTGGTAACCGAACGATCACCACAGAACAACATTGGCTTGTGTCTGGGTTTTCCGCAACTGCGAACATTCAACAGCTCCTAGATTCATTATCCCATATAATCTCAGCTCCTTCTAGAAGAATTACATGGCTCTTAAATCCTAAATATTATTTTAAAATATGAGTGTGCCTACTATCACCTAACTATTCTGTACCCTCTTGTATTGTGTACCTGTGTATTCACAGAGAAAGCATCCATCAAAGCTTGCTGATTTTAGTGCATGTGCACTAGTCGCCACAGGAGCAATGAGGCGGTTTTTGTGATACTGGTACTTTGATTTTGGTTTTATTTTCTTTACTTTTATTGTAGCGTTGTGAGTTGGACCATATTACGGAAGATAGAGTGCACATTACAGTATACCTCTCAACAGATTGTGACTGTCCTTGTGTGTGTTGTGGAACACAGAAGTAAGAGCACCATGTTGCTGATCTCAGTTATGAGCTGCGAGTTTGGATATGCACTTTATATATTTTTAACTTGTGCTGGATTTGGTTTATGACTCGTCCTTTTTTACATCAAATAATTGAAAGTAACTAAGTAACTTTTACTCAAAGTACATTTGAAATGAAGTAATTTTTTACTTTTACTCGAGTACATTTTCAGATGGGTACTTTTACTTTTACTTGAGTAGAATTTAAGCAAAGTAAAGATACTTTTACTTAATTACAATTTTTCAGTACTTTTTCCACCTCTGATGATAACCAGTGACCATAGTTTCATCATTACACCAGGTGTTAGTGTCACCCTCACAAGCCACTCACAGGGACCTTGAGCTCAATGCTGATGCCACAGTGAGTATCAGAAACTCATTAATATCTCAAATCCTGCCAGATGTTCAGATTTAATCAAATTTCACAGCTAGCTTGGGAATAATGCCAAGCACAGAGTGATCTTAAATCAAGGAAATGTTTCTTCTAAAATTTCTTATGGTCTTTGAGCTGACATTGACGAATCAAACATGAGTTTGTGATCATTGTGATAAGGGCGGTGGTAGTGTAGTGGTTAAGGAACCTGGCTAGCATGCAAGCAGTCTGAAAAGGGTGTGGGTTTGAATCCCAGCTGCCACTGTTGTGCCCTTGAGCAAGGCACTTAACCCTAACTTGACTGGCCCAGAACAATTGATAGTTGGATAAAAGCATCAGCTAAATGTGTAATGTATCATATCCTTGTGATTATGCTTTCAAGGTTAGCTGAAGTAGTGCAAGAGCGTTATCTCAGTGGAGCCTCTGCCCATGCGCTGTACTTGCTGTCTGAAACAAAATGAGTGCAAATGATGCCAAACAAGGCACAATACATCATCCGTGGTCAGTTATGCTTACACAGCCAAGCTAATTAAATGCCAAATAAAGCTGTTGCTATTACATTAAATTAGGGTTTATTTTACACAAGCAATTAACAGATAATTGAATCAGTTTCTTCTGGGGAAACCTGATTGCTTCATTCATGGTAATTATGGCAAGCATGTACAGGTGGCTGATTTTAACACAAGGTTAGCATAGTTCCAAGAGTGTTGATTTTACAGCATAGGAGGAAATGGGGTTGAGCTACAATGTGCTGTTGCTGTCAAATGAATAGCAAAAAGTTGGTCACTGAGCAACCAAGCGGCCATTACACTTTTGTCTGTTTGGGACCATACATTTATGTATTTCAGTTACAATTTCCCTGACTATGTGAAAAAACTGGCTCGCTTCGGGCGAGTTATGGATTATTTTCCAGTCCCAGGGAAAAAATGGTTATAGTTGCTGAGTGAAGTGGTAATTGCTCTAAATTTTGCAAGATGCTACATTTGAGGGTGAGACCTAATTACTGGGCTATTAACGCAGTGATTGTGTATGCAAATTCACATTCACCCATTCACACAAACACACTCATACACAGATGGTGGACGCAACCATATAAGGTGGCAACCTGCATATAAGAGTAGTTCAGTCTCTTGCTCAAGTACACTCCAACAAGGTAAGGAGAGGCCAAGTTTGAACCTACAGTCCTCTCATTGTATTACAAAATGACACAACTGTGCCCTATTCAAAAACCCTGTGTGTTTTAGGTTGTATAAGTGTCTTAGTTAATGTATGAAAGGACATAAATATCCTATATTTTACAGTTTACTCTCAGACTCTCGTGATGTGGTCATTTATAGTATGAGCACTTTTAGCATGAACAATTTCTTAAGATATGGACAGGACAGGTAATTTGTGTCTGATCTAACCTCACTCTTCCTGAATCTATTCGCAGGCACACTAATAAGCAGCCTGTATAAAAGCAATCCATGCATTCTGACATCAAAAGGATCTCTGTTTTCCTGCCATATGTGATGTGCACTGGTAATTGGTAAGAGCTTGGACTTGCGTCTTTTCTGCAATGGGTGTAAAACATCTCTTTTATGTGTGTTGCAGTTTTCCCATGAGTTTGTGTGAATGAGTGTGGAAAGCACTGATACAGTACATAAGATGTAGAAAAGCCACTCCTTGGTGAATCTCACACAGAAAGCAGGAATGGCTCCCAGGCTGGGCAACTCACTGGGCATGGCATACAGCAAGTTGTGGAGTTTGGGGAAAGAGATGCATTCTGGGAGAATAGATAATGGAAAATTACTCAACCCAACCTTGTGTATGGCATGGAAGACAAAAATCTTTTAGCCAGTGAATGGCTCCAGCTGGGCACAGACAACGTCTGTTTTCCAAAAGGTTATACAGCTTAGCAAAAATGATAGGCTACAAATAAAATATTTTGTGTCCTTTGGTTTGCAAAGAGAATGTGTGTGTGTCTGTGTGTGTATTTCTTGCCATTTGACTTAGGAATGCCTTGTGGACCAATTTCAGCAAAGTGAGAAACCAATATAGGCAATTCATATTCATTTAAATTACTCAGTCAAAAAGGTTCTGATTTCCCAGCGCAGATGAGAGAGCTATAGGTCTTGCAATGCAATACATTGCACAGGGGTGTTTAGTTTAGTTGAATTATAGATATAGTTTCCTCTCAGAGACAAGCAAAAAAAGTGTCCAAGATGAATGACTTTATTGAGCTTTATTTTGAGTAGATCTTTGCACTTGTGTCAGATTTTATTCACTTGTACTATTTTGCTTTCAGCAAGGTCTTTATTTGCTGGATACATATTCGCAAACGCATACTACCCTCACTTAAATCTCTATTTGAAAACATTTTGTCCTTCCCCCGCTCTGCAATCTCACTGATTAATGTGACAGGACTATTGAACAACAGGGACATAAAAATTGTCTCAAACAACATGGAAAAAAGTAAGTTGAAGCTTTGTGAACTCCCTTCAAGGGGTGTTACCTGTTTCTGTGTATCTCTATGTACAGTTGCTTGAATGTGTGTGTGTGTGTGTGCGTGTATGTATGTGTCTGTGTGTACATTTACATTATTGCACTTCACAAAAGTGTCTCTCCTCTGCTATTCTCTGAAAACTCCCAATACTCTTGCTCTCACGACCTGCTGGCACCACAGAGATAGTGAAAGAGGTCCAGTAAGTCATTCAGTGTTCAAGTCATCTAGTGAGTGAGTGAGTTTCTATGAGAGATTTATGAGTGCACCACTGTGCAGCACTGCACTGTCAAGCTTAATGAATAATAATCAACTTTCATCGCATGCAACATCCTCTTCATCTGCTCAGAAAAATTATGAAAGCTACACTCAGTTGCATGTTGTTATTCATCAACATTGGAAATGTTGAATGAGTACCACTGTTTCTGTTTGAAACATTGGCATGCCCTGCTGCTAGAGCAGTGACAAATTAAGTACTTTAATGCTAAAAAGCTCCATGATTCTACACAGTTTTTTAAAACTGAAAGAAAAAGTCAATGAGTTTCCTGTTTCAAGGAATTGCCAAATCCCCACTGGAGGCAAGCTGTGATGTTCCTGTGTCAAGGCACTGATATGAGCCCATGAGAAATTATTTGACTGGTATTTAGCAAACACTTTTATCCAGCGTGACACAAACTCACAACATGGGGTCCAGGAATCAAACCTGGGTCAACTGATTGTCAGTTGACAGCATTATCACTGCTCCACCACGCCAAAAATCATTTTGTGTGTGTGTGTTTGTGTGTGTGTGTGTGTGTGTGAGTGTGAGAGAGAGAGAGGGAGAGAGTGTGAGTTCTTGGGAGAGTGAATTATTCATTCTGGGTTGATTGCTGTAAGGGAGGGATTTGTTTAAAAGCTGCAGTTGCGGGAGGCAAAGCAGACTCGTAACTCCCCTGGCATGAAAAATCCAAGAGATTTGGCTCCTTCATAAACCAGGATTATATTTCAGTATGCAGGTTATAATTTGGAAGTAAACCAATGATTGTCATAAACGGTTGTGTAACATGTCTAATTAATTCAGGATTTCAATTTAACATGGCCATATATTGTCACCCTCTGTCAAACACCACTCCACTCTCATATACATCCTGACAAATACACTCAGTGATAAACAGACATACAGTACGTATTCACACAGACACGCGCACACACATACACACACACCCTTACAGACATTGCCCTTAAGATGCTACCAACAGTCTGGACTTATTTCACCAGCCAGCTCCTCATCTGTAGACCCTGACTCTGGTATCCTAGCAACATGATGTGATGAGCACAGGAAAGGCATCTTTGCAAAGAAAAACAGAAAGACAGAAAGCATAGTCTGGACATGCTAATCAACCTCAGGGTTGGGGTAGTAGACGTATGTCACCAATCTGATTCAGCATGAAGACGAAGAAGTTGAAGAATCTTAAATTGTAGCCAACACTGTTCATTGTCCCCGTCATTGAGACGTCATTTAGCAAGAATTTGGTACATATGCCTTTGTTTCATTCTTCAGTGATCTCCACGGTGGTAAAAGGTGGGATGTTCCTTTAAGAGTTTTTAAAACATCTCCTCAGAGCATTACATTACTAGAGACATTCAAACAGATTTATAGTTTTTGGCCACTTGCATTATCTATTTGAAAAAAAGAATAGCCACATAAACCATGCAAAGTCTACAGATTAGCATTCTTCATTTGTCAGTATATCTAGAAATGCATGTGCAAACATCCAGGATGTTTATTCTCTCACTCCACACATATAAATCTACACTCATAACACAATTAGCTCCCATAGTGCAAACAACACATTTAATTGTTCACACACAGCTAACAAGGTACAAACCCAAGGTGCAAAAGGATGTGTGAATATGTGATACAGCATTCTGTAAGGCAACAGAAAAAGGTGGAAAAATGCAAAAAATAGCACACTGGCAATACCCTGTGTGAACATGTCCATCTCTGAACATGTGAAAAGATACATCATTCGCTCAAAACCACCAAAGAGGATATATGCACCATGGTAAACAATAGCAATGACGAACACACAGTGCATCTTGTGTCTCCCAGGCTTATGATTCAAGGCATGCATTCAGATGAACCCCTGATATCCTTCAGATGATATCCCTCTGAACGTTTTTTTGTCCGAAAATATCCTTTTGCCATGGCGAGTTGAAGAAACAGGTGTGCCACGGTGCCAATAACAGTAGATGAAACTGCTACACTCGTGTCCATAATTTGTAAGAGTGACTCATAGCAGCCGTATGGTAGTTTTGGCAGAGTTAAGAGATCACCAGATGCTAGGGCCAGACTACACATGCTGTCAGAAGAAGAACCAAATGCCATAGTGCATATTCATCATGTCAACAATGCTCTTCAGAGGCCAATGTTGACGTTGAAGGAAGACCTAATTTCATTGAACTTGAGATCCAAGTAATCTAATACACCTCCGTCTTCATTGCCAGTTGGCTACACAGGACTCGTGACAGACAAAACCACTTCAATTTTTTTGTGCCTCTGCAGTATACTTGAGCCAAATATGCCTTCTGTTCTTTTCCCTGATATGCAAGAAATTTTATGACGAGTTGAACCCCCCTCACCCCCCTCCTCTGTTTATTCCATCTCCTCTCTCCAGTTCAGGAGAAGTTTTATTTTCCTCCCACTCAGAGCAGAGGCAAGTAAAAGCAGCCCTGTTGAAGGGAGAGCCCTTCGGTGGCTCTGGACGAGGCGAGAGGGGACAAAGTTCTGGAGGCTTGCCAGAAGATGATATGGCAGAGAGGAGAGGGTCATTTCAGTGACAGTGTGACTAGTGGAAACACTGCCTGAAACCATGGAAAGTCTGACTCTGACATAGCATGTATAAGTGAGCTAAATGCTTTCTGATGTTAATACTTTTCCCTCATTAATTATAATTTATTTAGGCCTTTGTCAAGTAGAATAGTCATGTGAAAACTGCATAATGAACAGCTTTGAAAATGCCTCATGCCATGTAGGATACCACCTAAGCTTCTGCATAATTGAAATGGATTACTGTTCTTCCAAAGTGCACAGCAGCATATATCCAGTACTGCATTTAGAGGGTAGAAGAGAGGTTTGTTTTGTTTACAGTTCGGGAAAATGGACATTGGACATACAAAATGCAGTTATGCTGGTGTTTTGTCATACCACTTGAAAGTTTTCAAAAGTTTTTGTGAGAATGATCTTAGACATGTTTTCCAATAGAAAGCATTTTCACCTAATACATTTTAGTTTCATTTACAAAATGGTTTACTCATTGCCAGTTTGAAAATGTAAAAACTAAATGACACAAGCAGAACATTAAGAGGCAGTGATAGGAAAAGCAAAAGGGCCCAAAAGAATGACGAGACCATCCAAACAGAAAAAAATGATTTTCCCTTCGGGCCTGCCTTGTCACAGTATCTGGGCTTTTATGGCAGACATTAATTAAAAATGAATGCTGACACAGTCATTAGTTTTGAAAACTGGTAAGAATCTCAGCCCTGTTCGGCAAGACTTCTGCCTCAGCTAGAAGATGAGGAAGAATCTGCACCTTTAATCGGCTCGGGGGTGTGGGGGTGGGGGGTTGCAGGAGAGGCTCGCAATTAAGCCGGAAGCAGGAGTGGAGGAGTCCATTATCTTTATATCAGCACACCTGCTGCTGCTGCTGCTCCTCCGGATCCATTAGAGAGGCCCTCAGCCCTGCGCCCTGGTCCCTGCCTCTCAGTCTCCTCCATTACCCAGCCTCTGTGGGGCTAATATACATAAACTCTGATAATCGAGCTGGGAGGCCCTGTCTCTGTGTGTGTGTGTGTGTGTGTGTGTGTGTGTTTGTGGTTAGGGGCCAAGAGGCATTCAAGCTCTGACCATACAGATTAAGGATGGCAGATAAGGGACAAAAGGCTGCAGTGGACTGCCTTTGGATAAGGATCAGCAGAGGCCTGTTCTATAATGACTAGAAAATGGGCAAACATCAGCATAGTTTAATGTGTCTGTGCACACAGTATAAGTGCACTGAGAGATGTCAATAGTAGAGGAAGAGAGGTGTGCCAGGTGTGCACTGTTCCTCTCTCTCTCTCTCTCTCTCTCTCTCTCTCAGACTCACTATGTAGATGGAGTATATGTATGTGTGCACTCCCTCTGACTGTGTGTGTGTGTTTGTGTGTAGCTGTCATGGTGTTCTGCATGCAAACAAAGAGTAAAGTACATAATAAATGTTTGCTGCTACTGCTATTCAATGATGCAAATGCATGAACAATACAGAGCGATATTTAAGGGCACCTAGGCAACACACACACACACAAACACACACACACACACACACACACACAATAAATGAATGAACATGATATGAGTTTTGCATGTGTGCTCTCAAAACTGCACTGTAAATATGATCACCGGTACATGTTTGCAAACCCTCACACCCACTCTGACCAACACACACATATTCATTCAAACATCCACAAAGGCAAAAAAAATGGTCCTTGTCAATGTTCCTGTTGCTCAATAGCACTGACATATTTCCCATGGTTGTACAGAATGCACAACCTGCTTGAAGTCTCCTCCTTGCAGCGCGATAGTCATAGCCGTCACATTCGCAAAGACCCATTAGGAGCTGCTTGAAGTCAGCAAACTCCTTCCCTGCAGGCTGCCTGAAGGAATCTCAGTCTTTCTTGGCAGAGGATATGGAAATGTGTCCTCTCGATTTCCCAGAGACCCTCTGGTGCAGCTTGCATATGGGTGAGACTGCTGCGGCCACGAGATGAAGGGTTGAGGGCTTTCAAATATATGGAAATGGCTTGCCCTAATATGAGTGAGTGGCTTATATTTAAAAGTTTGCAGGGAAGGACCTGAAGTGCGCTTCCTGTGGACCGTGTCCGATCCCCAGCGTTTCACCCACCCCCAATGCACACGCACACACAAACATACACACACACACACACACACACACACACACACACACACACACACACACATACCTCCTTATTCCTACCTCCAATGCAAATCACTTGCCTCTCTTCATGGGAGACCATGGTGCATGGATGTTTGGGGGCATGTGAGCTCACCTCTCTGCTCCACCATGTGAGCCCAGCAGGGTTAGTGTGTGTGTGTGGGGGGGGCACAGGGATGTGTGGAGCTGGAGCTGGAGCAGCAACAGAAGCACCACCCAGCTGAGTGCAGTGGTGGTGGAGAACAGGAATGGAGCGGTGGGCATAAATACAGACAAAGTATGGAGCTATTTAAGCGCAAGCAGTTGACAGGCAGAGGCCTAGCCTTGGCACTCCCCACTGTGAGTTACAGCATGTTTGAATGACAGGTGTGTTCAAAACAGTGGTGCATTCACCTGTTGGGAGTCGAGGGACTCAGTGGTGGCGAGGCAGAAAGGTACACTGACAGTAAACTGCTCTACCAGGATGAAGGCAGAGGGAGGAGGGAAAAGAGAGAGAAAGAGAGAACAATAGAGAGAGAGGGGGAGGATTCATTGAATTGAGAGAGAGAGAGAGAGAGAGAGGAGAGAAATTCATTGGGTGAGAATGTAGAGGGAGAATGTACTCGATCTAAACGCACACACACACACACACACACACACACACACACACACACACACACACACACACACTGACATTCATTTGCACCAGTGGAGCCTGGGGGCTGGAGCACTGAGTCAGCGGAGTAGTCTCAGCCCAGCGGGTGGCCAGGCGAAGTTGCCCTCTGACTCTGAATCTGCTCTCGCTGCTTTGCCCATGGCACCGAGAGAGAACACAGAACCAGGGGGAAGTGGACCAGCTCCCAGAAGCCAGCCAGATGCTCAGGCAGTGGGTTATATACACAGCATAATACACACTTGTAATGTGCCACAAGGAGCTCAGAGGCAGAGGAAGAGAGAAAGACAGAGAACGAGAGAAGAGAGAATATATAAGTGTGTGTGTGTGTCAGAGAAAGAAGAGGACTGAATGTCAGTGTCAAAAGGAAGTGCTCCCACTGCATTCATATCATTCATAGACCTACAGTAAATTCCTGTCCTCATGCCATAGTCCAGGTCTTAGAAGGATATGCAGATATGAGATAAACTGATTGACTCCACGGCAGCGATTGCATTATCTACAGGAAGCACCAGGAAGCTCTCTGCGTCCATAACCGGATCAGGCTAGGTCTGCTGCATACGTTTAATTAGATTGAGGCTCGGTAAGCAGGGGGGGTGTTAATAGGCAGCGAACAAAGCCGAACAGGGGAATACAACCACCATCACACAGCATCCTCTTGTTTTGTCACAGAGGAGTGTGTGTGTGTGTGCAGTTATAAAACGCTGGAATAATTAGCAGAATTTTTTAGAAAACTTGTCTGTGCTGTGGTGATAAAACGGAGGTAAAGGAGCTCATGGAATTCTTGTAGAAGCAGAGGGGACAAGGCACGGACAAGTCGGACTTCAGTAAATTCCCCCAGACCTGTTCCAATAAGTATGCTGTTTGAATTATGCATCACCAGACGGTCTTGGCGAATCTCTCTAGAAACCCTGTGTATGACAAGTGAGGGTAATAGGAGTGTTTGAAAGTGAGACAGCCCAAGGATTCAATCCCTGATGGAATACTCCAGGCAAAATATTGCCTCTGCATAAACAGTATTTTTTTTGCCATTTTTATCTCTTTTTCCCGTGTACTAAAGCCTGTATCTTTTATGCTGTGCTCATGAGACTCCCCACCCCTGCTGTAAAAAGGCACACACTCCCCTTACATCTGGTAGTTAACTCCACTCTCGCTGAGGTGGCAGATGATTTTTTATTGAAAGGCTGGAGTGATTATGTGCCTGATGATGATATGTGATTATATTTAATGATGATATGTGATTATATTTAAGTATACGGGAGGAATAACCGTGGGCATGGTTTAGTTGTTTTGGAAATTGAAGATGACATTGTCATTACAAACTTTTTTTTTCTCCTAATTGGCATCAGACACTTTTTCCTACCACTGAGATGACCCCATGCTAGCCCAGCCATATCAGTGTTACAGACATGACAGATGATTCATTTTATACTACACTGATATTGTTTTAATGATCTTTTTACCTGCATGGCACCACACTCTTGCAAACTGAGAACGCCTTGTCAAAATGAGGTTAGGTTTGAGGAGAAAAGTAATGAATTTGCATTTACATAGTATATGCCTGAGAATGTAATATTTAGATGACATACACAGGTCATGACTTTTTCTCCCCAAGAATGTTGTCATTTAATGCAAAAGCAGTTTGAAAACAAAACAGCACCAAATCATTGCCATATTCTTTCATTTCAAATAGAAACCCTGCACACCATTCTCAAAGATTAATCTTGAAGCTCTACTTAGCCTTACAACATGAAATCTCTTACTGCCTTTGGTGTCCTCATTTCTTTGAAAAACATCATGAATCATCATGATGTTTTATACTGACATGAGCTGTCAATGAGTGTTCAAGCACCACCTTTCCAGCATAAATCAATATGTCTATAAAAGTTATGAATTCCCACATGTCAAAACAGCATAGACATATTTATTCAATTTAATGAGTCATCTTGCAAACACGGGCATAAAATGTCCATAAATCCCCAAGTGCTGCTTTCTGAATATGTTATTCCGTATTAATGAATGTATCAAGCTGTCCCTGTAGACTCACTTCATGTAAAATGCTACCTTTAAAAGGTGGATGAAGGACAGAGCTAACAGTCCCAGATCCATATTGCGCTCTAAGCTCACCTTGCTCAGGCAGCGAGTAGGGCATCCATACCCACAGGAGCAGTCAGGCTAAAGCACAGCAAATGAGCTGGGGCAAGGGAGAGTACGCTGTGTACAGTTACACTTTATAATCCCTCACCGTCAGTCTCACCTCCACGCAAACTGCTGAGTGATACATCACAAGCAAACAAGGGAATGGACCAATGACGTGTGTGGCCATGCATTCACACACACACAGATGTATGCCATGTCCCACTTCTCGCTAGACCACACACACAAGCACATTCACGCACACACACTCATGGACACACATACATAAGTCACTCTTAGCCATATGTACTGGCCTAGCCATACATAGAGTAAACACATTCAAAAGTGTGCGGGGGGGCTCTTCACTTGTCCTTGTCATGTGTACTGTAGCTAGGTATACTAGAAAGTTCTCAACTGATAATAACCAATGGCAAGTGATATCCCTGTAAGGCAAACACCCTGACATGAAGCACTGAACGCTACCAGTTCAATAAGATAGTACAAGTACAGGTCTGGCTTCAGGCACTTTCCTGTGGCTAGCTGACATGTTGTTGTTCCAATGGTTAGTGCCTAAGGCAGGGTGATCCTGTGAAACAAGCGCTGGTGGACTGACACTTTAGACAACCATCTGTGATCAATCACTCTTTTTTATTTAAAGGGAGAGTGAAAAAAGATGTCAGATACCAGACCACAGACAACAGTAAGTTTGCAAATAGGCTGGGCTTTGTTTGTTTTCTGCTTGCAGAAACTCATTTGTGTCGATAATCCAGTGTGTGTCTCCTAACTATGTGTAGTGATGAGGTGTGAACTTAGAGCCACAGTATAAAACACAACAACAACAAAGTCAGAGTGACATGGGCTCTATGTATGCCATAAAGCACTCTCCACAAACTGCTGTACAAGTTGCAAGTTGAAAAACAGCAGCCAAACTTTCACAGTTCAAAGGAAGAGGAGAGAAGTTTTCACACACAGACAGGAGAGCAACTACACTGAAAAGACGTGAGTGGCTTCAAAAGGAACACCACACACACAACTCTCTTATTGCCACATCTGAAGTGGACTTTTAATTCCATCCATCCCTCTGTTCTTTCAATTCGATTCTGGATATCTCGTCTACACACCCAGGCTCTTTAATGAGGTTTTGAATCATTGTTTTTTTTCCTCGTTCAATCTCGGTAATGAAAAGAGAACAAGAACCACAAACAAAAAAATATTATTTGACTTTTACTTGAATCTGAGTAAACAGGGAAACAGAAAAAGAGCATAGTTCCCCCCCATCAAAGCTGATATTCATGTAGTTTTGCAACTATTCCCTCACTTGTAGCCTTTTAATCATGAAAAACATATTTGACATCCCCATAATAGAGAATGTCTGACACAAAAGGCCGATGTGAGTGTGTGAGACACATCTGTATAAATGTGCATGTGTGAGTGGATGGGTGTGAAACACTTTGCACGTGTTTGCAAAACAAAAAAGCAAAAGTGTGAGCAAGGGAAAAGAGTCTGCAAGAGAGAGTGTGTATTTGCACTCAACATTACATCTAATAGACTTCCCTTAATGAGATTGTTGGCTGAAGCGTAGCATGTATAATATACTGTTCCATGGCCTGTGCTATTTCATTGTATATATGCTGTAACGGCCCCTACAGACAGCGAGGACAAAACGTGCAATTTCTCTACAGTTCCCAAGAGGTCAAATATGATAATTAATCGCACCTCTCTTGAGCTGGTAGATGAGGTGAGGAGCATGCTATTTTATTATGCAATGAGTGCAGTACCTCACTGAAGGGGAAGAGTCAAGTGTCAGTGTTTTGATGACTTTGCTTTTTGCTTAACAAACTGTTCCTGCTGGAAGCAGGTGGGCTGTGCTCGTAAAGCCTGTGGCTCCAGCCTATTTTTACAACCCGATGTGCGTGCGTACAAGTTGTCTCTGCAGCTTTACACTGCTTTCCAGAAGGCAGGTGTTAAGGAGATGAGTGACGCGTAAGCTCCCTGTTTTATGTATGTTTGGAGGAGGATGTGCATGCGTCTCTCTATGTGGAGCAAGGGTGGGGTGGAGGTGTGTGTGGGGGACTACCAGAAGATTGTATCTGCATCCTTTCATATCCATATCATGAAGAGCATACATAGATGGAGCGAAGTACAAGTGAGATACAGTGAGCAAGAGAGAAAGAGAGGGAGAGAGAGAGGGAGGCAAACATACATTCCAGTCCTAGCATGGCTGAGGGAGAATTTTGTGTGTACTTCTGGCTGTCTGGTCACACGCGCCACCGGGAAAGGGTGACAAGAGTGTTGTGGGGATTTGAGGATTTCTACCGGTAATGAGGAGGCCGCTCCACTTTCCAACCAAAGAGCACACCATCCCAGGAATGGAGGGCAGAGGGAGAGATGGTGGGGGAAGCATGGATGGATCTGTATGTGAGAGAGTTATTTACCGAACACAAACTAAAAGAAAGATACAGTGAGAGCCAGCAGAAGGAAGAAAGAGGATAAAAACGCTGGAGTTAGATCTAAGCTTATTTAGCTCAACATAGGGAACATATGTTACTTCCAGAAGAGTGAGTGAAGTGTGGTAGCATACTCATGCATCCTCTCTCCTGCTGCTTCACTCTTTTATCGCTGGTCTTTCTTTCTTCTGGCAGGCTGCTGGAGTGTGACTACAGGAGTGTCCTGGCTTGTGGCCAACTGCGGCACTTCCCCAGCTAAGGAGATGGCCTGTCATTCCGCGGAAAGACACAGACGTTCCTCTCTCTCTCTTAGTCTGTCTCACTTTTATGCTTTATCTTATTTTATATTTTCTTTCTCTCTCTGTCTCTCTCTCTCTCTCAGTCTGTCTCACTTTTATGGTTTATTTTATTTTATCTTCTTTAATTTTTATTTATTTCTCTCTCTTTGCCTCCTTCTCACTTTTTTGTTTCTGTTCTCCTCTTTTTGCCTCGTTGCTCCTCCAGAGGACACAAAACATGATTGACATTCTTCTTGCTGACACCATAAAAGAATACTGCTTACACACTGGATTGTGTGAAAGGCTTCAGGACCCAGCTGCCACTGCTGTGGACGAGGTGTCGTCATGGGAGAAATCTAGCCATAAATTTTAACCTCACCACACGCCAGGATTGCTGTGGATGCCTCCTGCCAGGGGCTTGAACGGAGCAGACCTGCTATGGTAATACGTGGCATAGGATGGTCACGTAGAGCTAGGTCAGTAGTGTGTGGGTTTAGTCAGAGGATGAAGAGGTTTGGGAGGACAGACAGCAAAGCTCTGGGCCTGTCTGGATGGCAAAGTTCTGAGCCTTGGTCTTCTTCTGTGCCGCCCATGGGGCTTTGGTCTTTGAGGCAGCTTGCCTGACTGCCATAGCTTGCCAGCTGCATTCAGATCAGCTGAAAGCCGGGAGGGGGTGTCGGGGGTGTCTTTCTTTCTGTCTATCTCAGTCTCCCTGTTGCTCTCTGTCTTTTTTTTTCTTATTCTAAGAGAGCTTTGAAACAGATGATGCCAGAGACGGTCTGCCGCAGACAGCGGCCTCTGACCTAGCGTGGGCTTGCCTTGGTGGTGGGCAGTGCCAGGGCCAGAGGATTAATGAGAACACACGTGGCAAAGGCTAAGCTCGGGACTCCGGGGACTGCTAACACTAATTAGCCACTCCGGGGAGAGGGGAGGAAGCCGAAGGAAAGAAAAGAAATGGAGGGAAAAAAGGGACAAGCCTCTGCACAGAGCGTGCAACGTGCATCTTTCTAAATGTGGAGCATGTGTGCTACATGAAGGGGGCAGAGTGATAACCTGGAGCAAGTGTCAGCCTTATCGTCGCCAGGCTTGCAGTAATAGAGTGAGTGTGTTATGCGAGTGTGTGTGTGTGTGTGTGTGTGTGTGTGTGTGTGAGCGAGAATGGGTAGATTAGCATTTCTCTCACTCTGCCTCTGGCCCTGTGCTCTGCTCCCTCCTCCTTCTCTTGTCTCCCTGGCCCTGGCCACCCCCCCAGTCTTTGATTACCGTAAAGTCACTCTTGTGTGTTGCCTGCGTGTTATTTTTGGAAAAAAATGGGAGGGGCCGCTGGTAATCAGGCACAATTTTCCTTGTTACCCAAAATAAGAGTGATTGTTGTCTATGTGCCAGCGATGGAAATTGCTTTTGATATCCCCTTGCAGAGAATGTGAGGACAGGCTGCCGATCTCATTTACCCGTCAGCTGGGATGGACTGGATGGACGGGCTGGATGCCATGGTCTTAACCACAGAGAGAGGTGTGCTCCTTTAGGGGCTACTACCTGCTCATATCACTGTCCAGTATATATCTGTTCTCTCTCTCCCTCTATTTTGCTCTGACCCTTCCTGTTCACATCACTCTCTCACTCTCTCTTTCTCTAGTAATGCAGCATGACATTCAACACTCTTTCATGTCATCAAGGTTGTGTTTTGTGTTGTGTTGTGTTGTGTTGTGTTGTGTTGTGTTGCGTAGTGTTGTGCTGTGCTGTGCTGTGTTGTGTTGTGTTGTAATCACTAGCTACTATATTAGCCCAGTCTTCATTCACTTGCTTTTCATTTCCCCTACTTTTTTTCCTATTCTCCCCTCTCAGCTTTGTTTTAAGGGACAATGGACATTGTCTTACATCATTTACATGTTTGAATGATTTCATATAGAAACTAGACAGCTTTTGTTTTAAAGGAATTGATTTCCTCTAAAAGGACCAATTACAGTATGGTTGAATCTTTTCAGGTGTTTGAAATTGATTCAATTGTTCTTTCCACACCAAAGCGACACAGATCTATGATACCAAAGCTGTGTATGTTGACAGAACTCACACATTTGTTTGCCTCATCTGCCGGGAACCCTTTTGCCTTTAATGCACTGCAACATCTGTATAAAAGGTATGCCCTTCACAAGAAAACCTATGCAATCATATTCTGGCCCACAAACCATTTGAAATTACACTTTATCGATCCCAACTGCTTAGCAAAATACACAATGCAGCTCTACTTCGGGCTTCAATTGATGTACCCCTTGCAGACAAACACCATAGCCAATAGTGTCTCCACTCAAGCCTGTGCAGCTGTTTCTCTTGGCTTTTCTACTTCTCTGGGCCTTGGTCCTGACAGAACCACACATGGCTAGAGACCTTCTGAAGTAGTGTGCCCTTTAGAATGTCCTTTCAGTTAGGGCACATTTCCTGTTTTGGCACCAACTGCACCTCCAATCCATCCATCACATTCTGGACATGATGGAATGAAATAAAGAAGAGTTATATTATGCCTCTTTTGGCAAAATGACATGCATGGTCCTTCTATAAAGCCAGGGGCTGTGTTGTGGACTGCCGCCGTGAGCTGTATGAGGGAGCTTCTGAAGCATGATGTCCTCTTGTCTCCTGCCATGTTTTGGAGCAGTGAGACCGAGAGTGGTTTTATGGCTGATTGAACTGCGCTTGAGTCTGAGACAAGAGGAGTGGATCTATGGGAGTGCTTTTTGCGAGAGGAGAGAGAAACAGAATGTCTCTTTATGGGAGCTGACTGCATTACACCGTACACTCTCTCCCTCAACAGAGGTGATTTCCATCCCAGGCCTACTGTGAAATGAAGTTAACCCACTCATAATTTTTTTGCCAAGTCAGGAAAAAATCATTTATGGAGAAGATGAAGAAAAAATATAACTGTGCTTATTCTCCCAAGTGCACTGAACTCATTTCAAGGACACCCACTCCAGGGCACGCTGTGCCACTCGTCATTTCTCTTCCTTCAAAACAGAGGGAATGGAAAATAACCTGTCCATGAAGCTGGGGGCACTGTGAGGTTGGGCCATCCTTGCGTCGTGAGTGTTATTGTTCTGAATGGGTGCCATGTGTCATGTGTGCCCCTCTGAAATTTGATCTATCACAAGCTCTACAGGGCCTCAAAGACATCTGGGGACATGATTTGATGGGCTGATCACGCCACAGCCACTGGCATCGTACCCTTTCCAATGCTTCCCTGCAATATCGCCACTTTACTAAAGCCTGCAGACATGATTCAGCATTTCACCTCAGTATCTTGAGTAATGGTTCCATCTGACCATGAATCTGTGCCCTGTGATCATAAACCTGTGTGTGTGTGTTTGTGTGTGTGTGTGTGTGTGTGTGTTTGGGGACTGGGATGAGGGGAGACTTGACAACATCATCTAAGCATGCAGAGAGTCAAGAGGGAGACCGATTTAGTGCTGAGCACAAGGTTGTTGGATAAATGCTTCAGATGCTTTCTCAGCATGCTAGGGCAGCGGGTTAAAGGGGTTCAAAGACAAAATTTCTACTGTGGAATTCAGAGCTGAGATGTTGCGTTCTGAGGTCATGTCCAACAACAAAAGCACCAGACCGATAAAGCTAAAAACACATTTAGCAACAACATTAGCATGCCATTAGGATTATCCTGCTACTACTGGGAATTCACTTTGGTTCCAAATGGTCTTGGGGTAAAACAGGGGGAAAGTAATTAGAAAAGCCAGTACATAATCTTGTCTTGGATACTCTCCAGATATGTCTGAAACCTGAACTCTTTCACTGGAAGGCTGGCACAGTGTCTGATTTCACTTCAGTTGGACAAACTGGCCCTCAATAGGCTAGCAGCCTTGCATTATGTCCAAACAAAAAGTGTAACTCTAAGGAACGGCTGTAAAGTGGATAGCTGGCCAGTGACTGTTTTTCATGGCTCCAATAGTAGTTCAAATCTTTGTGTGGTGCCGGACAAGTTAGTGATAAGAGTCTTTGTCCTTGTCAAATGGACTGATTCCCCTTTCAGTTCCCCGGCAGCACAGTTCCTCTACGCTCTCGCTCACTTCTTCTTTCGGTGCAGTCTCTGATAACTGGGATATCTTATTCCAACAACCTTTTCCCACCCTTAAAAAAAAAAAAAAAAAAAACAGCACTTTGACCATGGTTTATCCCCAAAGGGTATCAAGAGTAATGACAGTGATGTTTCCAGCTTGAAGAACAATTTTTTCATTATAGTGTTTGTCCATGAATGCCCCAGTGACTGAAAAGTAAAACTCACATAGCCTAATTTTTGTAGTATCAAACTCTTTTGGATTTTGGGGTTCAACGAGAATCTACATATTCCGTTCATCTTCTATTTCTTATTCAGCAATTAGCTGCTTTGTCACAGCTTAATCACTAAGTGGCCCAAAAATCAGCAATACTCATCTCTGTCTTCAGCTCCTTTCCCTTTCCCTTCACCTTCCAAAACCAATCAGGAAACCCATTTATGCCACTCAGCCTTCATAGTTATCAAATAACGTGCATACACCATGGCTGTTTAGTCACCGGATACAACAGACAATATATTCATTTTGAGAGCTAACTATCAATCATGGTGAAATGCTCGCAAGCTGTCATGAAGAAAAACGAAGACAAAAAAAAGAGTGAGAGATCTTGCTGCTGGCAAGGTCATCATGTTGGTCAAGCCGTGCTGGGCCACTGCGAGAGAGGGGAGGAGGGATAAAAATGTCACCACAGCTGTAAATAAAAAACACAAATAATAATCATGGAGTTTACTTCCGCCGAATGCTGGAGGAGTCACTTTCTCACCACACCCTGCACTCTCCTGTGCGTCTGAGATTTTAATCTTCCCCACTAAATCTCCTCGCATGCCCCCATTCATCTCTGGAGGCAGCATTTCTTAGGGAGGCTGGGTACTGGACTGTTAATGTTCACCTTCCTAAAAGTGTAGTCCTTGGGACAGGAGAGTGGATGGAGCTGGATGTCACTAAACCCCTAGTCATTAAGGGCTTGACTCAACCCTGGATGGAATGGAAATAAGAACCGAGGTTACAGGGGACCTGGTAATAACACAAGAACATGTCTAGTGCAATAGCCTTTCCAATGATTAGGACAATGTTAGATAGATGATCACAGAAAGTGTTTCAAATGTTTCATCAGGGCCAGAGCTCATGACAGTAGAGGTAAAAGAGGACTGCTAATGCTCCCCTCACTCTAAAAACTCATGTTTAGCTCTCCCGAAGTAGATGTGAGTCACTGCGGTAAAGTTAATTACAGATGCAAATGCATAAGCACCTTACATTCATCTTAACGCAAGACAAGAGCCGTGATGCTTCCATCACTCATTCCGTATTGAATTATTACAGACAATGGAATTGAGTATGCAAATGTATGCATATTATTGCAGTCAACATCAGGCAACATCAGGCCCCTCAGCATCTCGACTGGCAGAAAACACTTCTATTAGCCTCCCGCAGATAAGACGACAGCACAGGGCTTCATACCGATGAACGTTTTAAAGAGAGCACAATAAAACAATAAATATGGCAAAAGAACTCACTATACCCAGTCATCTTTTTAGCACGGAATGAAATAATTAATGGGTGTAGCAGTCCTTAGAATTTTCCCAGCACGGGAAAAAGCATCTCTTT
Organism: Tenualosa thibaudeaui; assembly: GCA_027481765.1. NCBI lineage: Eukaryota > Metazoa > Chordata > Actinopteri > Clupeiformes > Clupeidae > Tenualosa > Tenualosa thibaudeaui. Next base: position 2,124,016 of record JAIFZK010000022.1, read on the forward strand.
TACTTCCATTTTTGCCCCCTCTTTCCGTTCTTGCCTGCACATTTGTCTCCTTTTTATCTCTGTCCATAATTTTGCATTTGCTCTACATTCTGTCTTGAATACACTGCGATAACCCTCCCCTCTTCCTTTCCATTGCTCTCTCTTTCTCTCTATCCCTTCCCCTCTCTCTCCCTCTCTCTCTCTCTCCCCTCTGTTGCTGTGCTGAGTGGGCCACTGCCGCTAAGATCGTCTTTCTGCAGAGTGAAGTCGGCATCTGATGCATCACTGGCTTGGAGGCAGGCATGTTGAAAGGAGAGAAGAGAGGAGTGAAGAGTGATCTTTCCACCGGAGGGGGTTGGGGCAGGTGTGAAGGAGGGGAGTTCTGCGGCTTTCATCTGTGCTTCAGAGATGAATGTGCCACTTTGGTCTCACCTCCGTCACCTGTACCCACACGCCATCCACACAGTCCATGTCAGCCACCACAGAACCAGCTCTCACAGAATTGCTGAGTTTATTTATATTGCAATGTGAGATGGTATACAAACATAGGTGTTTTTCATGTTTTTCAGTGGTCTTGAAGCTTACACAAACTTGGGTCATGCTTAAGGGTCAAATACACTGACCCATATGTCCCATCACATACAAAATGTGACCTTTTGTAAAATATGTAGACTAGACATCCAAACATCAGAGTATTAATGTGCATGGTGGCTACAGTCCTTAATGTTGAAGGGGCCTTGAGATATGACAGCATTTTTTATTTCCCAGGACAGTCATGACGCGCTGCACCAAACCTGGAAACCAATCCCTTGTGATTCCTGTGGTCCCTGAAGCCCACTGCTGACGTCTTCCATTGCAATGTAGCTCTCATGTTTTTCATAGAAGCCCTATCCATTTAGAAGCCTTTGGTCCAAGGCAAAATCCCGGAAGATTCCATTTCTTACTTCCCTTTGCAGTTACTAATAAAAGCTGCCCCATCCCACTTGTTTTCCACTGGTGTGATAAATGACTTGAGTCATTAGCAATAGAGTCGTGTTCACAGTTATTTGTTGTGCTTATCTTAAGGACTAATGCTGTGTCTTTACTTCTAGTCTTCCTCATTTCTCCCCAAATTCACTCGTAGAGATAGCTGCTTTAAAATGGATAAGCCACAGAGAAAGTAGTGGACACACATATCTTGTGAGAGCGCAGTCCTGTTCTGATAACGTAGATAATGAAAGGCGTAGAAAGGTCACACAGTGGGTCAAAACAATCTCCTGGTGTATGATGCTTGCTTAAAAGCCTTCTAACCTACTGAAAAACTCATATTTATAGATTTATAGATGTGTTGCTTTTCTCACAATCCCAGCAAACTCTTGATCTGAATACTAATCTACACAAACACACTTGCAATGTCTTGCTATTTCAACTCCTCGCAATGTTTTGCTATTTCAAAAATTAATGACAGTAACAATTCACACCCAACCAATTTGATTATCACTTGGCTTAATACATTTAGCAGTATATCTCTCCCTTCACATCCCCTCTATATGAAGCATACTGACACTGAAGACCCTAAATCTTGGCCGAACATGACAGTACATTATGGGAGGAATGACTTCTGTTCCATTGGACCTAAAGATATATGATTTGTATTTGACAGCATGGGCAAATAATGTAATAAATTATGGTTATAAGCACTTGCAGATAGAGGGATTGCAAGGGTCTATTACAAGTAGGTGAAAAAATGTACTTGAGTTTCTCACTTCTGTACTGCAGTACAATAAATACAAATTTCTTCCCTGCATCTGGGTAATTTGCTGATAAGCAGCATGGTGAGTGCTTTGAAACAGATTCATTTGTTATAAAAAGGAAATGGGAAGAACATGAGGATACCTGGAGCAATGTCAGAACAAATGAAGTGTCAAATGTTTCAAGAGCTCCATAATTTCATGTTTGTGTGACACGCTGAAAGACAATGTGAGTAATCACTGAATATCTTCCCAGGTGTAAGATTCTATGCAGACAAAATCCAGTATTTTTTTTCTTTTTCATGTTTTGAAAAAAGAGTTCAAGAATTTTGATCATTTGTTTTGAATGATCGATATAATAGTTACTAAGGACATACTATATCTACACCAGCTCTCCATCAACCTAACCGATAAGCCCATAAAGTGGTCTGACTGTGTAACAATAGTATAACCTCAAAAAAAAATCACATTTGCATTACTTTCAATGGCTTTCAATGGCTATTAGGTATGTGGGAGGGGACTATTCTGGCAGTTTAGGGCACCAGTGGCTCTGTTGAGGAAAGAGCTGCCTGTCTGGGGCTATACTGCACAGGATCCAGGAATTTGGAGGGCGGTACCAGTTTGTCTCTGTGTGCCAGCTATGGACACAAGCATCTCATGCAATCTCTCCAACACCTCGGTTATTTGCCAGCCAAGTTGGTAAGGTTGGCAGAGTCCAAACCGTGCCCGACGTCCAAAACTCTTGAGGGAAGTTGACATGTCTGACTGAGACTAATTTGTGAGAGCCATTATAAACCGATTTAGTGAATTTGTTTGCCTGGTCAAAAAGAGAAAGTTTATTCTTATGTACCTGGAGTATACTGCAGAGATGTACAGCAACACTATCACACTGCCCTGGTACATTGACAAGCACACTAAAATTTACAAGACAGGTAGGAACAGATTTGTTCTATCGTAGATCTGATTAGTTGAGGAATACGTCAACTACAGTATGAGCAGTCCATTGCCACCACTGCAATGAAAAAAGGCCTGAACAGGCTGACCTGATCTCTTGAATAAGGGGTAGGGCAAAGACAGAGACAATCTCCTACATTGTGGGACAATTTGACATCTCTTATAGCCTAGAAATCTAGACTTACCCTAGCAGCAGCAAATAGTTTTGCTCAGCAGGTAGATCTAGCCACGCACCAGAGGGCCTCAGTAGGTCCTCTACCAAGGCTTGGTAGAGGCTTATGCAATTTTCCAGACAAATTCAATTTAATTCTACAGCTTTTTATCAAGTAATTTTCATAATCATCTTTTAATACATGTAAACAATTTGTACATAATGACAAGAGGACATTTGGAAGAGAGAGAGAGAGAGAACAAATGTGTTAGCCATGTGCCCGCAGGTTCCTTGGGTTGTTTCATTAGCACTAACACTCTGGAGTGTTTCAGACAGAAGATGATGCCTCCCCACGAGACTGTCTGCCAGGTGCCACAGGACAGTCACTAACACACATCACACTTCCTGCCACCACCAGTGAAGAGGCTTGCCACATGGCCCGCCTCCCTGTGCCACGCGCCTCTCTCTATCCCCTCCAGCTGGTTGTCCGTGGGCATCAGCAAAAATGGATATATCTGTCCGAGCAGGTTTGCTGTTTAGCTAAGACCAGGAGGTGGGAGAAAAACAGGGACCAAATGCTACTCCATATGCACTCGCAAATGACACCCTGGCATGGCACAAGTCAGTCAATCTGTTAGTCAAAACCATCTCTCTATTTCCCCCTATCTATCTTATCCACTCTTTCATTCGGTTTCTTTTCTTAGGACTCTCTTAATTTCTCCCACAAAGACATACACACACACACACACACACACACAAACCAAGCAGATCTCTCAATTTTGTTTGGTTTATCACACTTGAATCAAAACTAAATGGATTTCATGGAAGTGGAGGCAGACACTGTTTCACAGCTCCAAATTGCCCAGAATAAATTATTGATGAATAAATCTATTAGAAAGGATCATTAGTAGATCCTAAAACCACTCTGGCATCATAATATAAAGTGCATTAACACTTACAGCTACCCAAAGCTCTCTGATTGCTCAGCCTGCAGGGATTTAGCCAATCAATGCTCTTCCTTCATCTAACTCTTCAGATTGGCATTGCCACACAGAATCAGTCATCGCAGCAAGGGGGTGATTAATGTTTTGCAAATATAATCTCAGACTGTGTCACCACCATTGGCCAATTTTAATGTTTTTGCATTATGTGTCAGAGTTCATTAGACAGAGTTTAAAAGATTACTTTTCATTCCGTCCAGACTCTTTTCTGCATCTGATTTGTGTCGACAAAGTCACAGCAGAAGTCAAACGAGAACTCCCCCCTCCCCCTACACACACCAATGGGCATGATATTTACAATTTTATCACAGTGAACAATGAGGGAGGCCACATTAAAAATTTGCTTCACCAAGGGAAACCTACAGAGAAGACCTTTAGTGCCTCTTTCCATGATTATCCCATGAGGTGGAGAGCACATACACAAGTGTGAATTAGTCCCATGCTCAACTCCAGTGTTCTTTCCACATGCTCCCTGGGGCAGGCCTGGAAGGCCCTGGTCCCCTCAGGAGCCAGCTGTGGGTGTTAGCCTCGAAACCCTAGTGCTACCTTCATTCACACATTAGCGGGGATTTCATATGTGTGCTAGGCCACGCTAATGGCCTCGCCGAGCCGTCTCTGACAGGAGCAGCTGCCGCAAAGAAACTGCTGACAATCCCAGGCTTCAAAGGAGCCCTTTCAATCACCAGAAAGTGCCTTTCTGTATTTTCTTGAGAGAGGGAAATGGTCGGTGTGTTTCTCTCACTCTCTTTCTCCTTTTAGACTCATCTTGAGTGGGGGTTTTGAATTTTGCTTTGCTTTGGATTTTGCTGTGAGTGTGTAAATGAGAACAATTATATTGTTCTGGGAATACGTGGAGTTCAAAGTGGAGCATGCTGTGTGTAGCATGTTTTTCACATACTGTGTCTGTGTATGTGTCTGTGTATATATGGACCTTGTGGGCAGAATGACCTCTCACTTTGGTGGGAACATGCAGAACCATTACTACTGTCCTCTGGGATGCTGTTGCTGTGTATTTCATGTTGATGATTAGGATATTGCAGTGACTACTGAGTTTACACATCTTAAGAGGTGTGACTAGCCTGCCAAATGGACCTCTCTGATCAATTGTTACTCTCTAGAGTCCACAGCAACTATATCTAAGAGTCGCATGTGTGTGACCTGCAGAGTAAGGCTATTTCTTTACAACCACCAATCACTCTCTTGCTATCTCTCACTCCTCTCAGTGAAGTGTCCTTTCGGAACAATCACACCATAAACATCACCGAGAGGGTGAGTGCTGAATTTGATGTCCTCTTATATTCACATCCACAATCCATCATACATTCCCTCTCTCCTCAGAACATGAGCCAACAACAAAGACACATGAAGGGCTGAGAGAAATTGTTACCCAGCAGCAGTTTTGTAATGCATTGTTGAGTTCTTTACAATAAAAGCTCAAAATGGTCCTGCAGTTTCACACTGACACTTGAGCAACTGCAATATAGAAACAAAAGTGTTACAATGTGAATTTCCTGATCGATTTTAATATCTGTATATTAAATATATTTGATTTATGTATACATGCTAAGCAGTCTGAAACAAGAAACACTTTCTGTAACATTCAGTTAATATATCTCCTCGCCGTCTGCTAGCTCTCCATACAGAGAGGACACTGTAAAAAAATCTGTCTTTATAATGCCCTGATTCCATGACAGAAAAACAAGCTAAGCGGGGGCAGCCTCTCCCACAAACTAGAACTGTGTTGAGTCTCTTCAGGAGCACTGAAAAGAGAGGTGATCTCCTACTTTTTTTTTAAATGTATTTGTTTTGGACAAAGGCATCAGCTGCATTATGTTTTAAACCTAAACACAAACATTAACCTACATGACATTAATCTTTGCTGCCTGCAGATTTGAGACATATTCTGCATGTTGTCGCTGCTCTGGTGTTCACTGCAGTTGTCATGCTAAATCTATAATCTATAGATAGGCATATCAGTAAAGACCCTGTATCCACTGCACTCCCAACACAGCTAATGCTGCAAACTGGAAGCACTTCTGCTCGCTTCGATTGATGGCTGTATGTGTGTTCTGAGCAAGTGTTGGTTTGTATTGGTGTCAAGGTTAGGGTTTGGTCAGGGTTAATACAGGGAAGCGTTTCAATTACATTCTCAGTCTTGAGGTTTAGTGACCTTCCAAAGGTCTTGGATGAAGTCAGAAGCGATTGGCGGTAAATCCAGCTTACGTTTACAAAATGCCAAGTGAATGTTTTTTTGGCTTGCTTGCTGGTGTGTTCTAGCTGCTGGAGGTTGTTCTGTTGTTCTATTCTAAAAGCTACCAATCAGCAAATTATCAGGTCCTTCATCATCACTGGGGTTGACTTGTGATGTTTCAGTTATGTTTAACACACAAAAAATCATATTCTCTTCAAGAGTCTCAGAATTATTGTTGAAGCAAGCATTCAGAGATTTGAAGAGCAAGACTGCATGAAGAAACAATTTCTTCACCTTATTTTATCACAATGACTAGTGACATGATTTCTACCCTAATGATAGCTCTTCCATCTATAAGTACATCTTTCACTGGCTTTCTATTTTCACTGCAGCAGGCCATGTGATAGCATTAGGGCTGACCGCTACTGTGTTTTTCGACTAGATGGACATGGTCCAGAAATAGGTCCACCCTCATCAGAAACCTCAACAGGCACCCTAAGAGCAGACACGAGATTCCGCCACGTTTATCTTTCTCCACTGAGGTGGAGAAAGCGGCTCCATGGGGGCGACCGGCTATGTGGGACAGCGATGGCTTTAGGAGGTGACTGGCCTTCCATAAATGGGATGGATGGATGATTCTATTTAAAGAGTCTCTTCCTCTGTATCTCCTCACCTCGTGCCTCTTTGAAAACCACTCCGGTGTGTCGAACACTGTAAAATAATAGGGCTGATAAAAAAGAATATTGGAGATTAAACCTGTGGCTTTATCAGTCAAATTAGAGCGTTAATGGCTTCAAGGTCAGCATTTTTCAGCGCCAGGCTGCTCCTTTACCATTCGAAAGGCTCACTCTCCTGAAAGGCGAGAGCTTTTAGAAAGCCACAGGAGTGCTATTCTTGATGCAGATAGTCAGCTGTGATAGGACTTGTGGCATCTGTGGTTGCGGGAAGTATCGGCTGAAGTCGTTCAGGAAAGAGGAGAGAAAGGACACGACAAAGTGCTCAGTCTATCACCAAACGTGTTTACCCTGCATTTTGGATTGTGTTACAGAAGTGTGGGATTTAGTCCAGCTGTTGGTGCCATGATTATATGTTGTTACGCAGTATGTCCAGTCCTATGAAGTTATTTATACATCTGAGGCTCTTCTAACTGTTATGCCGAAATCTGTCCAATCATGCGTGTACACACACACACTCTCTCTCTCATACACACATATTTAGTCATATAAACAGTAAGCTTAATCCAAACACTACACACACACATCATATGTTTCTATTTTCTTAGCTCAGTTAGGTGGCTCAGCTTCTTCTTGCCTTCACTTGGCTGCTGCTGGTTGCACTTGTCACCTTACAGTTAATGTAGCTTGTCACCAGTGTCTGCTTAGCAGCAGGGCTGAAGAAAAGCACGTCACGTCAGCTACAAACACCGGCACTCTCTAAACACACATGCAGTCACACACTGGACACACTGGCTCTCTGTCACACAGTCTCCTGCACACAAACTCACACTCACACACATACATGCACGCACACAGGGTTCAGAGTTTCAATTACGGGTCCAGTCTGGTCGTGCTGTGGATGAAATGCCAGTCGGTGTGATGGGAGCAGGAGCTGGGGGGAAAATTATGTTCGCTGAGCCTGTGTGGTGACGTGAGCCGGGTGAGCGAAGGAAAATATTAACTGGGGAATAAAACGATGCTGACAGCAGAAAATGGCATTGCCAGCTCGCTGCAGCGCCTCTGGATTCATTTTCTGTCCAGGATAGAGAGAGAGAGAGAGAAAAAAATAAGGTTTGTGTGACGAGGGCCAGGGACATAGGGAAAGATTGCAGAAAGACAGAGCATCACTCCCGGGCTGCATGACGGAAGCATGTCACATTTTGCAGGAGCGGAGGTAGCGGGTGCGGTGACACTGTCACAGAGGCGCTGTCCAGGTATTTGTCTCAGGGGGAAATAAGCTCCTCGGTGTGCCTGAGTGTTTTTCCAACAAGCTTCTACCTCACTGCCACTGCGCTTCTGCAACAAGCCGGGCTGACAGTATCCAGTGACTGCTAATTTGACATGGATTTTAATTAAGTTCTTTTAATTGAATCAATGAATCACAACAATGGTGGCGACACATCGGTTTGAAATGTAATTAAATATCTCTCTACCATCCCATCTCCTCCCTGGAGCTAGACTCAACCACATATCCTCTTCACAGTCTTTTTTGTGTGTCTCTTCAACCTTGGCCCACCACAGGGCAAAAATACATTAGCTCCATGCTCCAAGATGAAATGCTGTTCATCCCTTTGACGTTTTTGTAAAAGAAAAGAGAAAATACCTCAAGACATAAACTGATCCTCAAGTTCCTCTCTCTCTCTTTCTCTCTCTCAACCCAATGTTAGCTTTGGTTGTTGTCCAAGAGCTTCTCAACTCTTATCCTTTCATCCCTCTCTCTTTTTCTCCTTGCTTTTTTCTTTCTCACCTTCACTTTCCTTCTTTCTCTCCTTCCCTTTTTTTCCTCTCTTTACCTCAGAGTGAGTCGCTTTGCTCTCTGATGGAGTAGAGAACTTTTGGTCCTCGGCAAAAGGCAGTTTTGTAAAAACATAAGACAGTGCAGTTGAACAGGCAGGAGGGCGGTGAATGCATAAGAATGCATGAGTGGAGGAGAGAAACTTGCATCAAAGCCATCCGTTAAGCAGGGCACACACTCTACACTGCTGTAGTTTTTATGTGTCTTTATGTGTCATGTGTCTTTTCCCTCTCTTCCTTTTAGGCAGACTGTTTGAGAGGTTTGTGCTCGGCTGCCAATAAAGAACAATATATGCAATAAAATCTGTGGCCTCTGCAGGCTTATACTGATTGCACACACTGCAAATACATTGTGCACACACAAACACATCACAGTCACGCATGTGCAAATGTAAAAGCCTCCAGAAGTGATGTAAACACTTATCCTATATTCATTTGCATGAGACACAAGCACCTGCCAGTGAGTATGTGAGGGTCCCTGGGTTCCCTTACGACAGGCCACCGCAACAACCCTGCCACTCTTCATCACCGTTCAGTGGGACTGAGCAATGGAGCTACGACCCGCACTCTCCCCTGCTCCCACCGGGGGTTGAGAGGGGAGAAACAAGAGGGCCGGGCACACATGAAAGGCGTCAGACTCCCCTGCCATTAATTAGACACGAGGCAGATCTGAGGCATGGGGCTAATTTGGGTTAAAACAGCAATTTGTGTCAGGCTCTCAGAACCGAGTGCCATTTACTACCAACACGCGTCGGCCCGCTTTTGATCTTGCAGACACACCCCCTTTCTAGCAATAACCCCCCCAACCTCCCCTCCCTGCCCACACCCCCACACCAACACATTTATTCAACTTCATTAGAAATGAGGCATGTAGTAGTTGCTTTGCACATCGCACTCCTGACTATCTTATCTTCAGCGCTAATGGAAAGTTTTCATATTGATTTGTAAAAGAAAAAAAGGAACAAATCATCGCTTCCGATCAGACTAATGCAATCTACAGAGCTGACATATTTTTTTCACTGTAATAAACAGAGAAGGGGAAGGAAGGAGACAGATGGGAGAATTCATTTTGATGGAACACAAAGCAAAACGAAAAGCTCTCTGTCAAGAAACTTGCAGTTGCAGTTTTTGCAATTGTTCTGATGATGCTGTGATGTAAATACTTTTCTTTAGGGAAAACAGGACCTTGAAAGACATGTGATCTCTTGAAAGAAGCTATTTGTATTTGTATTTGTTGGCACTATATAGTCTACAATCAGGTTTATTTGAAAACTTTCCTGTGTGAGGTTAGGCTTGAAATTAAACAGCAAGACAAAAACTGTGTCGACATTTGTTTCGTCTGCATCAGTGATGGTCATTTATTATTTTGAAGCCTTGAGGAAATGCTCTGATGGACTGGTTGAAGGATTACATTTTTAAGTAAATTTTTAATGAGTGATGTGATGAGTGAGTGATCTCACACTTTTCGTGACTATTGATCACTTTTCCGTAGGTAATTAAAAGTTTGAGTGTGCCATTACATCTGTGTAAGCAGAGCCCTGAGAAAAGTAATCACTTTTCCATTTAATTAGATTGCTTCAATTAAATCATTACAGCTTTTCTCCTTGAATTCTGCATCCTCAGTCAGAAGATTCATTATCCACATATCAATTCTTGCAACACACTAAATTCTCACTGAAACTTACGTTGTTTTTGCTACAGACATCTAAAGCCTCTAACCAACTGTATTTTAGGGTTCCTTTCAATTCATTTGCTACAGAGACCATTTTCCACGACAAGCATGGAGAAAGAAAGGGACACACATTAAAAGCACCTGCATAAGTGATAAAAGACTGAGCAAGAAACCAGTAGATAAATTCTGAACTGAAACTGAAAGCAGAGAACAAGTGGAGGGACTCCTAGATGATCGTTATGCACAGCTCTCTGGACAGGCAAATGGGGCTGATTAATTAGACATGTGGCAAAGCATGATTACATACAGAAAGGGCTGCTGAGCCACACAGGTGTCAATCACTCTCAGCGGGGCATTGAAAGCCAAGCTATGCCACAACCACAACCACAACCACAACCCATCCCCCCCCTCCACGAGGGTGTCTGATGACAGCAGGAGAAATATAATTTACTTAAGGCACGTATATCATTTATGAAATTACAGTCAGGAGGAGTGTAAATCCGTCACGATCAGATGAGGGAGACCGAGGGCCAGAGCTGAACAGAGTGGGAACGCCTACGCATGAGGAATGCCTATTTGAAACGGAGACCAAAATGGAACAAAGCAAGATTACCTTACATAATAAGACAAAAGGCCTCACTAAATTTAGATTGCATTAATGGAATGTTCTGTTGAAAAAATATATTTCTCTCAAAGAGGGCCTCTATGTTGAAATTTATGGGGACTTGGTAACTTGGGACGTGGTACATTTTTAATAACATCAGGATTTTTTATTTTGTGGGTGTATTCTTTTTGTCAGAGGGTGTCACCGCCTATAACAACATTATAGGGAAAGCAATAAGGAATTTCTGTGGATTCATTGGTTGTATCTCTCATGATCTCCTACATGAGAAAAAATAAAGGTGCCGTTCTGTGTTTTATTACCTGGCTATGTTAAGTTATGGCCCCTAGGTATAGTGCCATGGGCTGAAATCGATATTACTCTCCGCAGGGCCACCAAAATTATGGAGGATACGACCATTGTCATCTCCCTCCACCCTATAACTGCAAATGGCACCACCTTAGCCTTTTACTGTTTTTCCCATATTGAATCCTTTTTATGAGATAGTGGCTCATATCCAGAGCCTGTTCTTTTGCCCCCTATCCCACACACACACTCACACACACACACAGGCAGGACCCATCCCTCCAACCCCGACCTCCCCACAACGCCACCCGTCTTCCTCCTTGTCCTCCTGCTGCCGTTGGTGCTGGCGGTGAATACAGATGTAATCTCTTGGCAGCGGGCCACTCTGACTGAACTATGATTCCATCTCTCCACCCGGACCCTCTCTATCTCTCGCTCCGCCTCCTTCCACATTTTCCCGTCATGAATCTGTGTAGCGGCCAGGTAAAACAGGACGTCTCCGGGCACACTTTGTCATGAGGAGAGAGGGGCAAAGTGGAGAGATGGAGGGAGAGGGAAAGGGAAAGAGAGAGAGTCAGCCCATCTGGCCATCATTTCTGCTTCTGACATCCCAGGGAAGGACACCACACTGTGCTCCCTAGTCTATGTTCCCTGCTGGCTGGATGAGCATCTTCTGACACCGAGTTGAAGAATAGCCCCTGTGGTTGTTATCTTTCTTCTGCTCCTCCTCCCCTTCACTTTTGCGTCGTAAACAGACATGAATATTAAACACCCAGAAGCCGTGGGCTTCTTAAATTCCCCTTTATATATGGTCACAAGCCATTATTCTCTACATATTTATGAGTATAAAGCAATTCAAAGCACAAGCATCTATGTTGGATTTAGATGCTGCCCTCTACTGTTTGAAAATGTTAGTTCAAAATATGGCCATTAGTGCCCTTAGTCAATTAATCAAGAAAATTCCTCAAGAGAAATCTGAAAGCTGTGTGTGTGTGTGTGTGTGTGTGTGTGTGTGTGTGTGTGTGTGTTTGAAGTAGAGTCAGACAGGCAGACAAGGGTGAGTCAGGGGATCACTTAGTACATTGAGAGCTGGAGCTCTCCGTTCTCCTGGGCCGGCCACAGCACTTCACATTCCTGCTTATCTCTTCATCGGCCTCCTCCCCACTTGCACTTCAATTAAAACGTGAGACGCCACTTAATGCCCACAACAGTATTGACCCCCCACCCCCCCAGAGACAGCGGAAGGATCCTCCGACAGACAGTCTACGTGTCGTACATAAGGAAAGACCAGCGTTTCAGATGTGAGGTGTGAAAGGTAACGGATGAACACAGAATTGCAACATAAAAATGAAGTGATTTAATTAATTTCTCTCACAATTGACATGCAGTGTAAATAGCTGGGCAAGAATATTTTAATATAACCTGATCTGCCCTTAGAGTTGGCTGTTTTTTTTTTTATTTTTATTTTATACCACCACCATAAATAAAAAAAAAAAAGAAAAAACTTTGCATGGGATGCCTGTAAGTTACAGTGAATGTGATTATCCTGGGAGTTCTCCTGCCAATGCAGAGCAACACTTGCCTAAATTTTCAATCTGTAAATTGGGAATTTTCATAATATCAAAAGAATAAAAAAGAAATCCTTCAATGTCACTGCATGAACACTCATTTCTTCCACTTGGGGGCTAACTGGTTGAGCCAGGCTATGGGTTTGTAATCTGACACTAGCAGACGGATAAAATGTTCCATTTGCAGGTGAACTGAAAATGTCTTTAGGCTTTTTTTTCTCCATCTCTTCAATAATTCCCTTGGCATCAGTCTTATAGATACCTACTGTTGCTTTGCCCTCTCAAATAAATAGCCAAATAATAACCCAGCCTCTGAGATGGAGTCCAGGCCAGAGCCTCTTTCCCGACTTATCTAGCTTGTTCCCAGAGAATTACGACAGACTTGTCTAGAAAAACAAGGATTTAAAGTGTTATTCCTTTACCCGCTGAAATAAGTGGCCCAAGTTTCTATCTTCAAACCATTTCCAATGTCACAAAAAGTTTTTCCTGCTGTTGTTGTGTGGCCAGTACTTGTTCAACAGATAATAGAGAATCTCAGATTCTTTACCATTCACAATTTCTTTCTGAACTTTCCTTTTACCAGTTATATTGCAACAGCACTTGTGATCATCCAACAATAACATCTATTGAAAAATATGCTGGCAGTTTTGTACAGACTGTCTCCTTCGAGATACTGGTCATAATTTAATTTGAAATGCAGCGCCCAATGCAACCTAGATCAACTTCAAGAAGCGCCATATTGTGGACTCTGATTATCACAGACACTTCAAAGCTCTGATTTCCTGCACTGTTTGTGCTGCAGCCATTCATTATGCTCATCACTCAGAGCCTCACACAGGGTAGAGAGTGGGGGCTGTGGGTGGGGGCTGTGCATTTCTGACTTGGCCTGGACCGCTGTTCATTGCCATTCACATCACATGCATTATGAATGGCTCCACATCAGGTCAGGCCAATAATAATTTTAAATTGGAGAAGTGGAGGAGTTTGCAGCATCCACCTCCTGTTGCATTGTTTACATGCACTCCAATTTAAAAGGAAATTGACAGTACAGTCGGGGGCTCATAATTAAAAGGAGAGAAATTACATGTGGCCCTCAGTAGAATGTTCTATCCCCCACACACACACAACCCCACACACACCCACACCCACACATACACACACACCCAACTCCACTTTGCTTTTAATTTAATAGTATCCAGAAGCCATGAATGTTGAGGTAAAGACGGGATGTGAGAGTCTGATCCTTTATCCCTGGTTTTACCTCCTCAGTACTGAACTTGCCTTGGCTTTCACTGTCTGCATCATGCTGCAGATAAGCGGAGGATTTGGCTTCACACAAGCGAGCTGTTGTGCAGGTAATTAATGGCCTAATTAGACGAACCCATTAGTGAGGATTGTAATTCTCTGACTTCATCTGTGCGGTAGTCAACGATGTTCATAATTAGTGGCATTAGGCAGAACACACATCTCAGGTCAGAGCATTTCCACTCTCAAATTTATGGCAAAGCATCTGCCATTATCTAGCCAGAGGTATCTGGCATCGATTGCTATTCAGACAGCCTATGCTCAGAATAGGTCTTCAGCAGGGGCGGTGGGCATGATTTCATGGGTCCCTGGCATTCCTGACCGCTCCCATCAGTTTGCTTTTTCTCACAGTACAGCTGTTAGCTGGCGAACAATGCAAACTTCTCCTCAACCTCCCTGCCACTGCTTTTACAAGTCATTAGTGGTGAAGCCATTGTTAAAATGTCTTGCAGATCACTTATGTACAGCAGTCTTGCAGGCGCCAAATGAATTCTAAATTCTCACTCAAAACCAGAAACTCCACTTCAGTGTCACAGTAAGAACAATGGTCTTTTTAATTTGAGTCATTTTTCATTTTTCGCTGATAATCTTGTATTAAAAACCCACTTGCTAGGCAAATGGAGCTTTTGGAAATGCACCCCAGTATGAATTTATTTAATTCCCTCCTCATTATTCATGGTGAGCAAAAACAAAACACTTGCACTGCCATTTATCAAGATACAATCACAGAAGCATGACATGCCATTTCTAGAGTTTATTGATCCTAACATTTGCACTTTCCCTAGTTTAGCGTAATTAGCTTCAGAGTGAGGCATCACAGTTAAATGCAAGAGGGAAGCTTTGCGAGCATAGTCGGAGTTATTTGAATTAGTGTAGACTATACATGGGATGGTACTTGGCTGTACCGCTTCATTGATTTATGTCTAAGATTCACTGTTTTAGTCCCAATGAAAAGAGATTCACATCTCTTACTGATTGTGTTACATTGAATCTCTCCAGCCATGTATCAGTGAGACAATCCTTTAATTAAGAGAACAGTAATGATATCTGGCAAAATGGGACCAGAGACAGGGGGATAGTCGGGTACTTTGCAGCAATCTAATTTGGTGGAATGTTTAGTCCTTTAGTTGTAAACACTTTGTTGCCAATCTGGTATGCATTAGGCTTAGTTGGGGAGAAGAGATATAATGTCACATCCACAGCAGAGTGATTTATTTGTGCTGCATGTGAGGGGTGATTTTTGTCAGAGTTCACAAAAATCTCAGCTATTAATATTTTAGGGACAAGGCAGGGTGTATGTCTTGCTGTTTGTAGACAGCACAACAATTTCTTATAGACCAGACAACTGAGAGAGAGGTAGAACAGACCTGGAGTGAAACTAGCAGTAAAATGCCAATTCTTGGAGTGGAGCTGGGAGAGGCCAACAGTGTGAAGACTAACAGAAAGTTAGAGAAACTAGGGCAAGAATTCTGGGAAGGGAGGATAGAGAGGGGCTGAAATAAACGAAGGAAGTATCGAGAGGCAGGTAGGGGTAGAAAGGGTAGAACCAAATTCTGCTGTAATGAGAGGAGTGAAGAGCAAGTCCAGGGAGAGAAAGAATGTGAGGGAGAGAAAGTGTTCGTCTGTCTGCCTGGGTGAGGAGGAGCCAAAGGAAGACAGCACATGCGAGTCCAAGCACAGAAAACACGGGAGTTTAACAAGGAGGAACAGAGAACAAATCCCTGCCTTGGCTCTAGCTAGGGGGTAGGTTACCTTGCATTTAAACGGCAAGCACCGGCCAACATGCGCCTCCTTCCATAGAGCCCACCCAGGCCACAGCAACGCACGACATCTCTTAATCAGCAGCTCTGCTCCAGTGCCATTGCAGTCAGGGTGAAAAATGGCCGTGCCTTCACAGGTAGTGATTGGAAATCACCTCTTTGTTTCCCGCTGAGCCCCATCGCACAGGACCTGCAGGCACAAACCCACCTCAGTGAGAAGGAAATGATCCACATTCCTTGCACAGGAGAACCATAAGACTCAGAGGAAGGAGGGCAGTAAGTAATGAAAGAAAGCAAAGCAGTTTCAGACTACTTTTTCACCCTCTGATTTGTGCCTTTTCAAGGAACAGGCCAAGGACACACACACACACAAAAGAAGTACTCAAGGCGGTATGATCATTTACACCTCACGACTCGAACCCAGCACCACGAGCTGGGAGATGTATGCACTAATTCCAGTTCAGAGACAGTTGTTAGTTTTGTTTAAAGTATTGCCTTTTGAGGCAACAGCAACAGACTGTTTTTGTTGTATATAATGGGTTTTCTGAGGAGACCACCAAATCCTTTCTGAGACTGTGTGTATAAAAATTGCCCTCATTGGAAAGTCACTCTGGCAAAAGCCTTTTTTGCTTACATTCACTCAATTCATGACCATGACCTTTAGTTGTACAATCCATTCTGGGGACTTCATTCAACTTCCTCCTGACTGTGTCTGTCTGTATCTTTCTTTTGTGTTCTTTTCTCTCTTTGTCTGTTTTATGCTTGGCCCCCATTCTCTTATCTTGTTTGCGAAGCAAAGTAATTTGTTTTGTCCAAAGCCATTCGGCCTATTTTTTATTTTTTTGTCTTTAATAGTATTGTTGTTACGGTGGGTCTGCCACACTGGCTGCCCTCCCCCTATGCTGCCCGAGCCCTGATAAGCAGCACTGTGGTTTTCTTTCGCCGGTCGGCCCCTCCACACGTCTCCCCATAGCCCTCCGACCCGCCGCCACACAGAAACACACGCTGGCACATCCCTGCATTATACATGAGGTGAGAGACAAGGACCTTTTAAAAATGAATGAGCCAAACATAATATAAACATGACAGGCGGGAAGATGCCAGGAGAGCCTCTCTCCAGCATGGCAGTTTTTTGTGATGTCAGCCTCCCTTGAAAGTCACCTGTTTTCTTTTGTCTAGATTCATTGTGTTTCGTTCCTCGAGTGCATTTGTTTGTGTCCCTGTTCATATGTCTGTGTGTTTGTGTGTGTGTGTGTTCATGCATATGCGTGCGTCTGTACATCACTCACTACACTTTCTCTGCCGAAAAAGCCATGTTGGGTATGGTGGGATTTGCTGTCAAGTTCACCCATGATGGTATTAATTCTGTTTCCCATCTACGGCCCTTTTCAAACCCAATGCAGCCGGATCCACTTCTTGACAGTAATGGATTTAATCAGAGTGACATGTTATTGAGGATGTGTGGATTTTCCTGCCCATTAAAAGTTTTAATGTTTTAGGAACACTATAAGGATGTCAATTTCCTAAACTCTTGAAGTCAGGTTTGGCAGCTAGTTTTCAGTCATTTTATTAGGCCTACATTATGATGGATACAAAAATAGAATATCCATGTTTGTTATGTAATTTAATATATAACTAGCAGGTCCACAACCATGCTTTCACTGACCAGAGCCACAGAGCTCAACGGTAGCAACACTTTAACACTATCATAGTGAATTTTCTCTTGATTGTGACAATGGACTGGTTCAGCACCTCTGACTCTTCTCACAGACTGACTTTTCAGACTACGTTACATACCTTGCACTTGGTTACTAGATGGTATTCATAAGTAGTATGCATAAGTAGTGCATAAGTAGTATTCTCATTTTGGAATTTTGGCTTTTTGGCATAGCCTACCTAAAGTCTGCATTGTGGGGCATGGGTATGTCTCAGCCAAATTTAAACAACTAGAGATTAATGCTTTAGTGAAAGCTTTGTGTGGAAATTATAGTATGATACTGTGTTCATTTATTATGCAGCGTAACATGTTTTTGTCTATAATTAACATTTGTAGGTTGTGTCCTAAAAAGCCCATCAGTAGCCTAACAGATTAAATTGTGTGTTAATATTAGGGTTATTTTTGCTAATTAATAATTCCTATTGTTTCTATTACAGGCCAGTAATGCACTGCAAAATGACTACTTAACAAGTGTGATTATCTTAAATTCAGAAAATATTAATCTTGTTATAGACTATTTATTTATGGTGCCAATGCTCAATCAGAATGGCAGGAGGTATTTTGTGAGAGGCTTGGTCTAAATACTGTCATGAAGAATAAACAGACATTTGTGTTTTTTTGAGAAAATTCAACATAGACATCACTGCAAGGACAAAATGGTCATATATGTCCATGGATCATCCTTGGTAGAATATCTGTCTTAAGGTGTATTAAGTGTGGCTTGCTATAAGATAACCAGACTTTGATGTTGAAACGGGCTGTGAAACCAAGAAGTGTGACAATATCTGATACAGAATATATGGCTTCATAACATATTTTAAACTCTCCAGAGTTATTATTCAATGTAAATTGCCATGCCGCACTAAGGTTAAGTCAATCATCTCATAAATCTGAAGCTCAGCAGAGTATGGTCTGGCCAGAGATTGAATGAGAGACCATTAGGGCAGATATTTTTTAAGAAATATCAGGAGGTATTTATTCTTATTTCAAGTAATCTTACAAGCCATATGTTCTTGTTCCATTGTCAGATAAATTAGCTTGTAATAAATTTTGCTTGTAATAAGCCTTGTTTTCTTTTTTTTTTTTTGAGATGCATTTTTTTGCAATGTAGGCTTATGTTTTATGTTTTCTTTTATTCTGCTATTCAAATTTCAGCCAAGTGTTAATAATGTTGTGCTTTTTGTCATTGCTTTGAGAAAAAAAAAAAACATCTGTTAAAAAGGCTATTCCCTAATCATAACCATAACCAACACCAGTCCACTAGAAACTTGTACAAAACCAAATCTGTGAGAACAGCATGATCACTTTGAATATGTGAACACACTTTGAATGTGTTCAAAAAATATGTGGTGGATAGAAGATTTTAATCAATAGTCCCACAGGGCTGTCTGCATAGTGCTTATAGTGCTCTATGTGCATAGTGCTTATAGTGCTCTATGTGCATAGTGCTCCAGCTTTACCACATTTTCTTATAGCGAAATGTGCAGAGGTCTTGATGGATGAGCACTCCTCAGGCCATATACCAGAGACAGTTTGGCTATGCCCACACTAACATCAATCAGGGCCCTATTCATAATAGACAGTGATTTTAAATCATTATGATTTGCAGTGCTTTGATCCAACTTTTTTGTCTAACTTTCTATTTAGATGTCATAAAAAGTTTGCTGACATATTGTTCATATGCTTGGCGTGTGGTCATACAAAAAAAGAGAAAAAAACGCAGATTGAAATGTTCACTCTATGAGCAAACAAATAGGGATAGTTGTTAGCCTACCTTCCACCAGGACATCTTCAAAGCACTTTACAGGAATCGCAAAGGGCACCTTTCATCTTCCTGTACTACTTTGCACCAGTTACACAAACACTTTATTAATTTCTTTTTTAAATTATTAGGCTTCTGGTGTCTACAGATAATGACTTGTTCCTGTCTAACTTTTAGGCTAAAATCAGCCAGCTTCACATAGTTCTTACGGGCCAGCTAATAGACTGCCTTGCTTTTTTTTTTAAAGTAGGTCTTGCTCAATAACACAAATAACCTACAGAAGGAGGAGGGGGCTATTTTGAAAGTTAGTAGTAGTAGTAGACAGTAAGAGATCTTGATGTTAGGTTGATGCTCCAGCTATTGCTCTCAATCACATCTCTGGACCCAGCGCATTCTGGGTAGCTCTAAAAACAAATAACCAGGGCATACTTCTGTTAGCCTATAGGTTTTAGCTGTTTCTTCAAATTCTTGCAAGACAAGTCTCAAGCAGTCATCTCAACAAATCCTATACAGTTGCCCTCCAGGTAGGCTTAGGCTGCTGTCATGGACAGTACTGCCTTGAGACAGCCTTAGCAACAGACAGGGTTGATACACCTTGGGAAACAGCCTAACAGGGAAGCCATAGGAAAGCTATATTAAAATACAGTCATAATTTCTTTCAAACATTCTCACCATTGGCTAATTGGTCTCACAGTTTCATGATTCAGATATGGAATAAAACCACAGTCTAATCAGACTGTTTGTTTTCCTGTCACTCCTGTCATATTTTAAAGACATTTAGCCATATGTGACAAAGACAATGGTAGGAGTCTGTCTCTCCCCCACAGAGTAGTCCTGGTCTCATTCATTGTCAATGCAGACTTCCATTGCAATCAATACAGCAATCAACAAGGAAATGCAAATGGCTGCTAGGCACAAATGCAAAAGACGCTTTGACCTCTCCTGTGAAGAAATGGTGGCAGCATTTTTAGGGCCTTTTGTGATCTGACCTGAAATGCTAATGTCTGTGGCTGGCTGCCAGTCAGGTAGCAACACAGTGCCAAACTAGTTGAATAATTGAGGGAAATACATTTCCTTTAGTAGGCTATGTAGACACCCAGTGTCCAATGGAAAGCATGTAGATGATGCAGGAGTTCAAAGCTGTTGGATTAGCCTAATATAAACTGGTATGTGAGATAAAATGACTGGAGGTACTTGAAAATGATGAGTTAGGATTTGCATGATCATAGCTGCAGAGTTCCATTCCAGTGTTATTGTGTCACAGAGGGAGTAACCCTGGATACTTCTTGCAGAGTAAAGATCATATCTTTTATCTGTGTTTTTTTCAAAGAATTTAATATTCATCAAGCTTTCATTGGTATGTACTCTGTGACCTGCCACATTTTTATATTCCATTTAATTTCCAAAGCTTTTCCTCCCTGAAAGGGATTGGTGACGATGGTTGTTTAAGAATGGGGGAAGCAAGAGGGAAGAGTGCACTGAACAATAGCAATAATTTTTATATCACTGCTTCAGGCCATTTTAGTATTATTATCTACCAGAAAAAGCGTCTTGTTTATGGAATCGTATCACTGCAGGCTACACTAACAGCTGGATGGATGTTTTGGCCTCTGCATTTCCATCCAAATGCAGACATCTTCACCTAGACAGAGACACCTGAGGCACAAAAGGGAGAGCTAAGGGGTTTTGAGAGTGTGTGTGAATACTTATGTGTAATACTAGTTTATCATTTCACAAAGGTGTAAGCATACATTCACAGGTGTCTATGATAAATGCGGCATGTGAACTGTTTGGCATGCATATACTGTATCTGTGTGAGACCCTTTCATTAAGTGAGATCTTTTGTATGCATTATAGATTTCCAGAACCATACCTGTGAGTATTGTATGTCTTATTTTGTGGCCCACTGAATCAATTTTTAACACTTTTTACAGTCAATGTTTTTCTTTCACAGAGGCGTTTTTGTTCATTATTGTCAGAAGCCAAGCTCATTTTACTCAAGACTGTCTTAGAAATTGTTCTGCTTGATTAGCTGTACCACAGATATAAATGTGGTGACAAATGAGGCAGTTCAAAGTGAGGCATAAGTAGCATACCTGGGTGTATTCACACAGCAGTCCTGCTCTGCCATCAGACACTTACCCATAGATCATAGCTCACGATTGATGAGCTCTGCTCAACGCTGCTCAGTTAGATCGACCACAGTTGTCTGACAGTTACAGCACACTCACACACACACATGCACCCATTCACCCACACAGACCCTCCCGCCACACACACACACACACACACACACACAAAGACACACACAGTTCTGTGTGCTTGTCTGTACCGGGCAGCTACCCAAGCAACAGCAGGGACCAGATGAGCATGAGAGGGGGCCTGATGCACTATTTGGGGTTTAATCAATCAACCCCACAGGGCCGTAGAGAATCAGAGTCCCCCAGCACCCACTCACCCCCAGAGCTGACTGAAGTGCTCATTTTTCTGCACCCAGGGACGTGGCACATCCATTCATTAGGGAGACCGATAGATATAGAGATAGAGAACATGAGGGTGAGAGATGGGGAGAAAACCAAGGCCAGGAAGGAGAGAGAAAGAGAGAGAGATGGAGTGATTACGTAGACAGAGAGATGTATGTACAGACTCAGAGAGGGAGGGGGAAAGATGGAAAAGTAGGACCAATCCATCTACCCGGGTGCTCCACTACCCTAAAACCTGGCAAAGGAGTGCCCATGCTGAAGAGGGCATAATCATTCACCCTTTAATGAGCTCTGTTTGAGGGTAATGCTTCAGGTTCTGTTTGCTGTAGCATTACTGTACAAACAAGGGCAGAGCCAGGAAGTAAGGCAAGTTAAGTCGAACGCTCGCTCCAGAAATTCTGAACAGAGAGGTGGAAGTGATGGACACAAGTGGGCGTATCGCAATCAATCACTTCCTGGGGAAAAAGACGGGCATCATTAAACCTTGCCCTCTGCGGATTATTTAAAGCTACTTATTTTTGCACTTGACCATGAGTTATACTACAGGGGGAAGCTGTCTTGATTCACTCCATTCACCACAATAGATCTGCCACTTTCTGGGGAAGCCTTTTAAATAAGCACAGTAGATTTATGAACTAATTTATCCCCATCATGTGATGGGAATTAACTCTCTCTGTAGCCACAGGAGATACACACACACACACACACACACACACACACAAAACATAAATCTGTGTCTCATATCTCGCTCCACACAGTGAAGCAGTACTACCTTTTCAGAGTAATCAGTCCCATTGAGAGGGAGAGGCAAAAAGCATGGAGAAATAAGTGAGAGGGGCAAAAAAAACACAGTTAATGGGTAAATGCATCCAAGCTGCATGCATCTCACTCTGTGTGTCCGGCCTGGGTCCCATTTACATGGATGAGATGAGTCCTGTGTAAATGCCTCATCTCACCTAATTACTGTCATTTCCTGGCATTTGATGGGATTCATCCATTTGGGGAAGGTAATGATTTTTAAAGAAAAGGTCTGTTATTACACTGTGTTTCCGAACCCATGCCTCTTACCTTCATTTCGAATTGCACCAGTTTCCTGTTTTTGTGCTTCCTTTAACTCAAGGTATGTCTGAGTGAATCTGCACTTCTAAATTATGATCCCACTGTACCCAGCACTCAGAAAGTGATTTGAAACTGCATTTCTGTGGACTTGAAAGGAAAAAGAAGGGAGAGGACCCGTTTCACCACATCTTATCTAAAATGAAGTGACTTTAACTCTATTCTGGGGCTCTGTAAACATGCTATTTGACCACCATCACAACTTAGTGTTGGGCTTTGCATATATGTATGCTTCTTCCAATTGCACAACACATTTAGGTCAACATATGCCTTTTATAGGCTCTATTAGCTCTATCAACATTATTCAATATTCTTAAAACACCTCGGATTTGGTGTTAACATTTCAATTTTATTTGAAGCCAGGGTGGGAGTATATGATGTTTCTGTGAAGTATCATCTACTTTTGGCAAAGACAGGGTGTTCTTAAGATGCATTTCCTAGACACAGACAGTAAAGAAGCCATTTTCCATTGTACATTTATATGCTGTTCAAACTTTCAAAAGCCTGTCTGGCAAATGCATTCAGGGTGTGGTGGAAAGGTCATGCTTTTTGCCGTTGGACATACTAGTAAAATATAGGATTTTTAAACGTTTAATGTATATCAGAGTGTTTCTTCTACAATGTGGACATTTTGAGGCGTGTGGACGTGCTTGCCTGGCCATGATCATGCAAGGCCTCTGTGTGAGAGGATGGGTGAATTTAGAGGGGTGTGATGTGTGGCTCTGACTTCATCTGAAGGAAAGGATCTGATAGTTAAGTGCACGTGTGTTTGAGTGTGCGTATGTGTCTGTTCATCTATGTATACTTGCGTGTGTGTGCGAGAGAGAGAGAGAGAGAGAGAGAGACAGAGAGAGAGAGAGAGAGAGTTTGTGTGTGTCTACACGTTTGCATTTGTTTCAGTGAGTGCATGTCACTGAGTGTGTATACGTGTGCATGTGAGATGCATGTCAAACGACACCATGATAACGCAAAGAGAGCTGCTTTGACCCCATGTTTCCCTGTGGGAGATTTTCAGCCCAGTCTTCTTCCTGCATGTCTCCCAACTCCCTCTGACTGTGAGTCATCCCACATCACTCAACTGGACTCAGTTATTTTACTGTGCCCATCTTCTGCATCATGTCCACCCCTGCCTGCCCATTCTCCTTGGGTAATTTGTCCTCCAGTACAGTTTTATTTCTCTATGAATTTACTGAGCCATTCTGAATGAAAATGAAATCACAAGATGCAGATGAACACTCAATTGAACGCATCACAATGTTAAAAAACAACAACAACAGCAACAACAACAGTAATGGAAATATTGGCTCAAATAATTTCTTCCCACCTGCACTGTGGAGATGAATGCATCATTGGCTGGTAACGATGTTCATTACATCCCAGACAGGTGTTATATATAGAACAGCAGGTGGGCAGTGACTGATCTTGCCGAGGGCCATTGCGCTTAGCTGTACCGGTACTCCCTGTAGGTGTTATTTAATATTGATTGCCGGAAAGAGAGGCAAGCCGCGTCCCTACAGAGATGCATATGCAAGCGGGGGGATGGGGATATGGACAGGCCTGGCTAAATATAGCCCCAACCTCCCCACCAAGCGGAGAAGCGGCGGTGTTGACAGACTCCAGTGTAAAAGCTACCGCACCTCCACAGACCTCACCTCACACTCAAAGCCGCTGAGGACCCCTCACTGTCAGAAACAACTTGCATCAAAGTGCATCAAAGCGAGCAGGAGGGTAGATTGCAGGTATGGCCAGCATTAGATTTGATCCCACCTATCAATACCAGCACCACCATCCATTTTGGTTGTCATCTCCCTCTATCGATTTGCCTAAGAATCAGGTCAGCATGGGGGTGGCGTTGGGAGGTTGGGGGGGGGGGGGGTTATAAATCAATCTCCACTGTTGATACATTTATTTGTTTCAACATTTATTGTTGAAACACCATTGCTTCACTTGAGCAGCACCTGCGGTCCAGACAAAGACCAATGCTTCATTTGTGGGTATTTTCCATCTCCCATGGTGCATATGCGTAAGCGCAATAAAGCTGATATTCATCTCGCCACTGGCAGGAGAATGAGTTTGGCTTACCAGAAGTGATAGTGTTGAATGTACAATACCATTCATAGACGGTAAATCTCCAGTTCTCTCTCGACTCTCGGCTGGAAATTCTTGCTTCATGATACCTCAGTGTTGCCGGGGCCCAGAGATTACAAATGATAAATCTCTCCTTAGCATTCCAAAACGGAAACCCACAGCCCTGACCTGCCCTAGTGTGCTGCATTGATAAAAACTTATATATATTTTGAAAAGCTTATCTGGCTCAGAGGGAGAGCTAAATAAAAAGGCTGGGATTCTTGAAAACTTTGCCTTATGTCATATAATTTGAAGATGGATGAAATATTACACTGACCTCAGAGTTTACACGTTTTCACTAGGCTGAATGGAGATAGATTCAGGTGAGAGACGATGTGCACCATTCAGTCTATGAGAGTAGCTGCCATGGACTCGGACCTTCAATACAGATACATTAAAAAGGTGAAAAGCCACCATCTAGGAATAACACAAATCTAGCTCTCATTAACCTCCATTGTGTCAGCATATGCAGTGTTTTGTGACATGTGTGACCAAGAGTTATGTGATGGTAATCAACCTGAGGGCACCTCAAAATTGCCAAGAGAGAGAAAAGAAGGAAGAAAAAAACACTGGGTAAGCAAAAGTGGCTTCAAAATCCAATTTAATTACGGGTCCTTCTCTAACCTTCCCTCTCTCTATGCTGCAACACTCAGCAAATTGCATCAAGAGGTGCAGTAAATACGTTGCCTCCTCAAATTTCAGGGTGGATTACATGGGCCAATTTGAGCCATTCAGTGTGAAGCGCTAAGAACTCCAGCCTCATCACATCGTTCTCTGAGGGAGGAGGAGAGCACAGGCTCACACAGGTAATCATAATCATTCAAATGAACTGAGCCAGAACAGGGAGATGGGGCAAGAACACACACGCACACACACACACACACACACACACACACACACACACACACACACACACACACACACACTCACACACACACACACTCGCACCATCAAATTCATATAACTACTGTCCCGACTCATTCTGACTCATTCATAGACCAGTGGCCAATTTCCCTGTAGCTGGTGTGGTTGATGTTAATAGTTTTCATCAGAAAAGGTTTTGTCAAGATTCAGTTATCCAAAGAAAAACGAAAAATAATTAGGACAGTGAATACAAAAAATGACAGGAGAATATGAGCACCCAGACGGTAAGAGAATGTTGTCTGCTCAACACATTGTTTACACAGCACAATGTGTCAACAACAATAACAAAAAGTGCAAGGATAGCAGGTGCAGCGTGAGGAGTGAGAGGAGTGAAATGGTTTGAGGCTGTAGTTAGAGAGTGAGAGAGAGAGACAGAGAGAGAGAGGAAGGACAGGACCTTCTTGTTATCCACAGCTGGTGGATGGAACAGGATGAGTGCCAGTGTTTTCAGCCCACCGTGTGACAGGCTGCACCACACCATCAGCGCGGAGGAGCCACCAAAGGACCAGGGGAAGAGAGAGCTCCTTTCAGGCACAGGGGTGCACACTCACCAAGGACTCAAGCTGAGTTTCATTTTCAAAAGCTCTCCACGTGGGACTTTAACCCTCCCAGGTCAATGAGGTGTACATGACAAGTGAAATAGTAATTCTTATCTGCGATCAAACAACTCAATACTGTGTTCAGCGGGTGGTGACAGACCTCCTTTAGTGAGGCCTATGCTTTCCCATCAGATGAAGCTGGTTAAAGAGTGGGGGTAGTCCAGCCCTCGGGTCCTCCTTGCCAGTCCAGCCTTTTCCCGCGCTCTCGGAGCAAGCGAATTAGACCTAATGAGCTTGTCTGCCGTTAATTTAATTTCAGCGCAGCCCCCCTGCACGGAGCTCTGCTTCCGTCTGTCAGAGCGGCGCCCGCAGCTGTGGCACCATTAACCCGGGAGAGGCTCAGTGAGACGTGGGCGGGAGACGGCAGCAGCAGCACGGGCCTTAAACAAATGGGGGTATGCAACCTGTCACTCCCATACACACACACACACACACACACACAAATAAAACTTACACTAATGCATAAACACACACAAATACACACTCATATATATATATATATATGCATATTGCTAATATGCTGGACATCCCCTCCACTACAGCATATATTTACACGGCTTACAGGGGACATTCATAAATAGATGATGCAATTATGCACATCTTAATGACTATATCGCCTTCTCTGCACCGCACACACGCACACACACACACACACACACACACACACACGCAGACACACACCTGTCCCTCAGTAATGAATTACCCTGGAATATGCAATGCTTCATTAGCTTTACTTGAAGTCAGTGCCAAGCTTGGAAAATGGCTTGTGTTCTTTTGGTTTTTCATCCTTTCCCTTTTCTGCCTCTGATCGAAATGTCTCTTATCTCATGATGATTATCCTTATCTCTTGTGTGCCATCATGGTGTCTCACATTATGAATTGATAAAGCATTGTGGAGTCAGCAGGAAAACAACAGCAACATTTATCTGGCAGCGAGAAAGGGTCACCTTGGGTGACGGTGATTTCATTATCCAAAAAACAAAGGAAATGCAATTCTCTAGCCACCTAAATATTGGTATGAAAAGATGGAGAATTTTGGCAGATGTTCTTGGTTGGCAATGATACCCATGGTGGACCCCTGCCCATATATTTACAACAAGGTTGCTGCTGTGCTGTTGTGCTAGAGGTCTAACCACTGCACATCGCCTCCAGTGGTTAACCATAAAAATATGAAAGAGAGAGAGAGAGAGAGAGAGAGAGAAAGCATGATACAATAAACAGTCCAGCTGAGAAGTTGGGAGTTTTTTCCCCATCAGTCTCCTGAACGCTTGTGTAAGTCAAGAGTCAGGCCTCATCTATTGTGCTGTCAGGCCCCTCTCGCTTTCAATATGTCTTGGATTCCCCAAAAAGAAAAGTTCACCTTCCCTGGAGGTTGAGGTGAATCGATTTTGCCGAGCAGCACTCAGAGTTCTCCAACTCCAACATGGAGAGAGAATGTAGAGAGCGGAAAGCGAGAGAGAGCAGTGTACAAATAGCAACAAGCCCAAAAGAGGCTGTTTGTAGAAGTGTAGCAAAGTCTGCTGCTTGGAGGAGCCCTCGTAAGCTTATTGAGGATCATAATGACCTGAGGACAGTTACTAGAGGCCAGATAGATAGATGGATAGAGAGACAGACTGAGGGGGAAAAAGATAAATAGATCTAATAATTCTCTCACACATCTACATCTGAAGGGTGGAAGCGGGGGTGTTTGGGCATCACCAGAGTCTCCAGAATAGCTTTCTGCTCAATCGCCCAAGTAGCACTTCAGGAAAGGAAAATTGGATTTGCATGTCTGCATTGATTAATGAATGTGCAGGGAAGGGGGGTGTTAGAGATTTCAAGCCCAGATTCATCTTAGCTTGGCAACGACCTAAAGCAAAAGCAAACAACAGCAACATGAATAAAAAGCATGACTTGTTTTTTTATTTTATTTTTTTTTAAAGTAAACTTTGATGGAGTGAGTATTGGAAAGCAAAGTTTCTTATATTCAAACGAATGCAAAAGCCTTCACTTCTGCTCCTTCTTCTTCCTGAGCAGTTTTAACATATGCAAGAGGGAGGGTGCTGAGGTGAGCAAAAATATTTGTTTTCCTAATCCTTTTTCTCTCAAACTGTCTTTGCTGCTCCATTTACCAAAACTTTCAGACCAAAGCAGTGATTTTCATTTATAAGAAATTCAAGAAAACCAGAGACTGCACTAATCTCCACAGTCTTTGCTCTGTCGCTGTGACACACAGACAAGGGGGATTTCTGCTGTCGGTGCAAAAAGGCAACCGACTGGGCCCACCTAAAAAGAAAGTTTTTTTCTTTTGTTTCATTTTGGATAACTTTGAGAGGACTTAAGTCGTTTGGTTGGCAGACACACTTTCTAAAGCCTGTAGATATACTGTTGAAATGTCCTTTGTTGTCCACTTAAGGGACACATGATCAAATGCCTATTAGACGGCCGATTGCTTTGTCTTTATGGGGGCAATGGCAGGCTGCAGTGGTCGGTGCTGGATTGGCTGCTTCTTTATTTCCTGGTGACAGAGACCTTGCGACTTCATCACAGGATAATGGATGGTAAAGGGGGATGTAGATAATGAGCTAGATATGTGGGAGTGAAAGAAAGAGAGAGGGGAGAGTAGAGAGAGAGAGGGAAGAGATAAAAAGATGGGGGATATAGAGCACGAGCTGCCCAAGAAATGGCACCGCTTGCAGCGACCATGGTTCCACCCGTCTGCGGGAGAATGAGAGCAAGGCTGCTGATTTGTGTCTAATAAAGATGTCACATCCTATCAGTGGCCACATCTACAACGCACGCTGAAATCCCACAGCTCGGGCCAGTCAGGGGCAGCCATGGGCGGTCAGCAGTGGACAGGCCCGGTGCGTGATTGATGGCGGGACGGAGCATTGCATGATGGGAGTTAAAGGGGAATGATGGAGGTGATAAAGGTGAACAGTGTTTTTGCGAGAAATATAATTTATGTCGTCAGAGTGGGTTTGTCATCTGGCAATGATGGTGGTGATAATGGTACAAGCTACAATGCACCTGATGAAGTGCTTGTTTTCTCTGTCAGGCAGCATGCTAGGCTTAGTGCACTTAATAACGGATGGAAAGAAAGCAAAATTCGGGGAAGCCCAGAGAAGGCTTGCTCCACACACATATAGAGTGAACGGGGGATAGAGAAACACACGCTGGTCATAAAAACCAGAGGGCAGTAGCCTATTACAAATAGTTCTGAATGTTGAAGGCACTCTGAGTCATAAAAGCTCTTTCCAGTTCACTGGGAGGTAAAATTCCTCACAGAGTCACAAGCAGAGAGGCACTCGACACCTGACCTCTAGAGGGAGGCAGAGGCAGAGGCAGTAGCCGCCACTCCCACACTACACCCTCTATATCAGACTCCCTCCTCCACAAGCGTGTATTCATCCACCCATAACGACATGGGATTGAAGGAGTCCCTGCAGCCTATGGGTGTGTATGCTTGTGGTGGCCTTTTTTGCCTGATTTTCAGCAAAGTCTCCATACCTCAGTGGACAGAGAATTGTCTTAAAAAGAAAAAAAAGGTCCAGGCAGCTAATGCTAACTGAAGGGGGCAATACTGTGGACCGTCACTTTAAGGTTGAAAAAATTTGAAAAAAAAAAAGTTAAATTAAATTTAATTAATTCCTCACATGGAATATGGACTTTACTGCTATATTACTATACTATACTATACTATGCTATATTACTGTACTATATATTTTCAGTATTTTCTGAATCTCAGTTTTAGTACCACAAGAAAAGGGTCAAACACACAGTGAGGTAACAAGCATAAAATGTGTCCACATGAACAGTACTGAAATGCATCTTTGGGGGAAAAAAATCCATTCCCTTTAAAGTAGAGTGTACAAGCAGGAAGTAACAGACAATTCCTCACCTGTTTTATTGTTTCCCATCCATGTTTTGCATAAGCACCTAAGGCAAAACTGATTAATTTTGGGCCAGGTTCAATCATGCTTTCTTATCAAAACTTTCTAATTTGCAAAGCTGCAAGACCAGATGCTCCTCTTGATCATTTCCCTTCTCCTCCCTTCAAACCATAACTTCGCAAATTGGATTTGATTCCAGTGCAATATCTCTGGCTATATATAAGTTTTCTCTCTCTGAAAGTTGAAAGCAATCATTTTCTGTCCCCCTTGAAGTTTGCTCTAACGACCTTTGCTGACGTGAAAACACAAGTATCTGAGCAAGCACAAACACTACAGAATGGTTTCACAAAGACTTTCTCCTCTTTCATATATAATCATTGAGTAACCATCAAGGTAATAAAATGACTATTACTGTAAAATAGGGATCCATACATGTAGATGCCACTCTGGTCATTTCCTCCATGACATTTTAATATGCTATTTATACTGAGGAACCAGATTAAAGAAAAAAAATGAACCACATTATAACAATGTGCATGCATAAAGAGAAATTATGATATGACATGAACACATATAACCATCTCTTTGTCTTCCATGGCCTAATTCAGTTTACATTTATTGTTTCAGACACCAAGACCATAAGCATACATGTTAGATCACGTTTCATTTGTGCATCACTAATCCAAAACTTGATTATACGAGCGACAGCTTCCTGCCAACCTGATTGAGATAGATTATCAACACGTCTAATGATTATCTGTCAGCCACTAGCTATCTGATAGAACGTGACAAATTGAATGCGATTCTACTGAGTTTTCAGACTCAGCCTGGCAGACATAGAATCACAAGAGCATTCTTGGAGTGAGAATAGGCACACAGGATGAGGAAAAGTGTGAAGACTTAGTTGAGAGGAAGACTTGAATGGAGGCTTAACTTCTTGCCACTGACAGGTGATGGCCTGCACAATCTGATAAGGAGAAATTGAGCCAATTTCATTACACCACCCTTGGATGCACATGAAGGGCATTCAAACTTCACCAACCAAGCTCCGAGACACATTTTTTAAAAACCTACCCTTTCACTTTTAATTACTTACAAACTCAATAAGAGTGAGTAGCCCGGCAATGACCAAAGACAGAAGACTGGAGATGCTACTAACAAGTGGAAAAAGTTTTTGACATGGTCTTTGAAAAAGGATCTAAAAATTAATAAGATGCCAAGACACTGAGTTTTCATTGGATGATGAGGAAGTGAGGATTTTGGCTGGATGATCACAAGAAGACAGCTGGGGGGTGGGGAAGGATATCCAAGGGATAAATAAAATGCTGATTATAGCAATGATTTATACCTTACCCATGGATTGCAGCATAAAAGGAAATATTACATCCACATATTTATGGCCATGGCAATGAATATTGATACTGAAAACGCATTCATTTTCTTTTGGATGCAGCCCAAGGTTTTCATTCTGATGAAATAAAGTTATTTTCTGTCGCTGAGGCATTGTTTCGCAGAACGAGAAAAATGGATGTGCCTGTCCCCATCATTCAGCTTAAGTGTGGTTTGTATCATTTTCTGCAGACATCCCATACTTCAAGATATCTGCAGCATCTTCAGACCCAAATAAAAAATGTGTCTTACTTTGCTAATAAAATAATAACCTTTTGAGTTATTCTGATAAATCTAGTCCTCCTCTCCGCATAATAGCTTCACTGTCTTCTTGAGTCAACTGCTATACTTTGAAGATGTAAACCACCATGTTAGGGGGAAATAACTTTAGTGTGTGATTACTGTATGTTACCACAAACTAACTGAAACAAACAAACAAAAAACAAAAAAAAGTTTGAAGTGGATGAGTCTTGAGCAAGTCCATCAAACCATCTGCATTAGCAAGTTCATCAAACCATCTGAGTTAGGATACCTGTATCCTCAGCGTATGCCACACACCGCTCCTGTCCTGGGGGACAATGGGGACAATTTATTGTAATCATATAAACTGTGTTAATGAGCATCTAGAGTATGTCTACAACTCAGTTCTCTCCTAGCAGTATTTCTTGTGAGTAAAGAGGGCATCCAGGCTCCAGGTACTGATTTGGGCTGTGTGTGTGGGGGGTGATTTTTATTATTGTTATTCTCAGCACAGCCCCATGTAGATTTTTTTTTTCTTCAAATGGCAACTTTTATAGTCCCGTTCATCCTCTGGCTGGATTGCTTTTTCTCCTCTGGAGTGCTTATTTCATGTAATAATAGTGCTACAAGCAGCTCTGTCGTCATCCATATTTCACTGAGGCGACTCACTGTAGGAAGTGGGGATAGAGGATATCAGTAAGATGGAGGGGTGTGCGATGAGTGGAAAAGTCAAAATTGGTTAGAGAGGTGAGAGCTGCATGCTCTTCTTTCAAAGTGGAACTATGCAATAACTTCCCAATAAAAAGCTCTGTACCTGCTATCCAAGATTCTCAACCACTGCCATAAAGCTCCTGTTGTGTCAGCTATCAGTGCTAAAAGGTCAAGATAATTTTTTTCCGCTGATTAATTTTAACTTATTTTTATTATTGCTAGTTGTTATATTATTATGAAACGATAGTTTGGTGGCATTTGAGTCACAGCTTTTTTTCTAATTTAATTTCCCCCATTTCAGATACTGTATTTTTGTCCTGCATGTTAATCTCTGTACACATAACATGTATGAGTTGTACGCCTAGATGTTTTATTATGACAGCTCATTTATGCAAACTCTGAGCCATATTTCAAAAGGATCACAATTTATTAAACTAATGATGTCGGAATGAGAAATTCTCAGTTCAATATGGCCTAAACACCTAACACTGCAGGCTGAGGGCAACGCCTTTGGGGAAGCTCTGTGGTTCAAATGTAGGTTATATGGCTTTTAAACCAGTTTTTCTGCATTTTAATTACATTTCAGGTCAGTTTCTTGTGCCAAAAAATAACTCACATTAGCCTGTGTTTTCAAAGCAACCAACCTGTAGATTCAGGTTACATGTGATTCAGGTCTAAGAATGAAAAAAAGACCATAAACACAGTTGATGAAGTGCAAATTAACTTAAATTGTTGCAAATCCCTCAGCAACTCACTACGCTACTTTTAATCTGAATCCGAAATTCGTTGCAAAGGCAATGGGACATTTTAATATTAACCAAATTAATAAAGGCCTACACCATGACTTACCACGTGGCTTTTTAGTAGGCTATAGCCTAAAATTAAAAAATTACTTAAGGCTATACTGTCATCAGTTGCCTGACTGGAAAACACGTTTGGATGAAAAGTTAAATCCACTGGTGGAAACAAAATCGCAGAATTCTTGATGGAGCAAAGTAACGATATAAATTTGTTCAGACTAGCCCTCTCACCTTTGTGCAGAGCAAATCCCGAGTTTAATTCAGCCACTTGTGACAGCAGTCTGTGCAGTCTGACGAGATTTGAACCCAAAACTATAACGTACATAGGACAACGGCAAATCTGTGTCCGTGTGAAATCTATCATGACACTCATGCTTGGAATTTTGATTACTCTTCCCATATAGAAACGTACTATGCGATCCATTCGTTTAATCGTCTATGCAATTACGTGATATTTATGGCTAGTAAAGATGCTGCTGATGCCGTTTACCAAATTGACAGAATAATCCTCGCAGACTTTTACTTTGAAACGGTAGCGGAAGTAGCACTCGTTTTTTAAGGCTAGTGCAAAGGCGGATCCCTCTATGTCATCTCTTTGAAACTTTTCTTTCCAGCATTTTTGGACATTTGTTCAGCAGGTTGTGGTAAAAACCAAGAATTCTTTGAGTAGAAGAGTTCACAGTGTTAGACTTTCTTTACTCCTGGTATCAAGCGCAATCGTAAAAGTTACTTTTAGTGTAGTAAGCAGAGCTTTAGACTGAATAGCTAGCTACAATTTAGCTTGCAGGCTAAGTGAAGAACTGCATTTTTCTTAAAGCAAAGACTAAGGAAACCGATAATCTACTAGAATGGGGGATAAGGAACTAATGTGGGCCTTGAAGAATGGAGACTTGGATGAAGTGAAGAATTTGTTGGTGAAGGTAAGCCTGGATGTCAACGTTAGAACTTTCTTTACGAGAGCTACCCGGCCAGAAACAAGACTTCAGCCTGTTAGCCAACACTACAGATTGACTGGAACATTCTGTATAAGCTTGCTTGATCCAAGATAGCTTTTCTGTTAGCTTGCTAGGTTAGCTAAAATTAGGTTGGGTTGTAAACTCAAGTTATCGGTTGCGATTCTATTCTTATCTGATCTAATTTTGCGAAATAGTGGTATGTAACTTGTCGACGGTATTTGTCGATGGATCTACAATGATGCATTAGTACAGTGAACATTTTTTTTTTTCAGACATCAAACAGCTTGTTGCATCTGATATGACACTATCTGGGAGTCTTGAGGAGTTTTACAGGGATAGCGGAATGTTACTGTTTTTAGTGATTTACTCACAATGCTAGAAAATTTTGGTTTATGGCCTGTTAGTGCTAGCAGAGTTCATCATTATTGAGAGATTCACGGGTTGCCAAAGAACATTATTTAACTTAATGATGTATTTCTGAATAAGGATTTCTGTTGACGTTAGGTCAAGCGAAAGCTAGCACGATATTTGAACTGTTGCTAAATTAGCATGCGATTATTTTTAACTGTCAAAAATTAAGAAATTGTATATCGGCTTCATATGAGATTTAATATTATCATGTAAAACCCGAGCATGGCAACCTTTCTTTGACTTAATTTTGCCTTTTGTGGGCCAAATTCTTCAGGCCTAATCCCAGTGATGCATTACCAGAGGAATAGCTTGCCAGTTAGCAAGCTAGCGACAAGCAATGTCGAGAGGTGGGCGTAGGTTCGGGAGCGAGTTGCTAAGAATGATAACCTAACCACTGTTTGTTGAATTAATAAATTAATATAGCACAGACTTTTTGCAATAATCGTTGGTAATATTTCCATTGTTATTTATCTGATAAGTTTGAATTGGACTCATCTTGAGCATTTCAGTAGCCAAGTGCAGTTTTAGGTAGCCGATTAGCAGCCTGCAATCCACACCCACGAAATCTTTAGGCATGTTGCCCCTCTGATCCACCTTTGGCATAATGAAACATGTGGTAGTTGTTTGGACATGGCGATGTCTTCAGAAATCAGCGCTTCTGATTAAATTAGTTTTGGAGGGTTATGTTGGGTCAGTGCAAGACTAGGTTGATGACAACCAAATAGTCAAGCTGAGATGCTGGCTTGTGCTGGCCTGCTGTGCAAGGCCATTGTTGTGGCTATCAGAGCCCAGCCTACCTTTAACTGTGCCATGGAAGAAACGGCAAACCGCAAAATTGCGGTTCGGAGACGTTGTTGGTTATTTCACTTCCTTTCATGTAAGAGCTTATGTTTCAGTGTAAAGAAACCGTCACAAGGGGTTGAGTATTTCGTTTTTTTCTGAAATGTTGTGCTCTACAAATGGACCCACACATCATCGCACATAAACCTTTTCACTGTTCTGCCTACCATAGTGAAATCATCAGTTCAGTGGTTCAGTTAATTAAAGCGCAGGCTATATCAGGGAGGCATAACATTCGTTTTCCTCCTTAAGAAGTAAGCGTTGGATAAGATGAGGTGTGGGT
Organism: Tenualosa thibaudeaui; assembly: GCA_027481765.1. Taxonomy (NCBI): domain Eukaryota; kingdom Metazoa; phylum Chordata; class Actinopteri; order Clupeiformes; family Clupeidae; genus Tenualosa; species Tenualosa thibaudeaui. Next base: position 2,159,974 of record JAIFZK010000022.1, read on the forward strand.
GAAGTGCTTGTATCTCACCTAGACATTGTAAATGATGTATGGTGATAGGGTAAGCAGTTGTGGCATTAGTCTCTGGGTGATTGTGTGTGTTTAATGGCATGGCTATACGGGCAAGGTTGTGTGAAACTGTGAATGATTTAAAAACATCACCCAGTAACCTCAGAGGTGTGAATATTCACTACTTCTTGATAATGTTTGCTATTCAGGTTTGAAGTTCCCTTCTCTGAATGTGTATCAGAAGTGTGTGTAGCCTATATCCACACTGATATTTACATGCATGGAATAAATATTTCATGACATCTGTCAAGGACGATGTCAAGGCTTGTTGCTGACCCCAACCCTCAACTCTGGAATGCAACATTAGCCTTGAGTCAAAGCACGCACCTACAAGCATAAGCTTGAATCATTTCACCCCATGACTGACCCACACCCAACATGCAATAGAGAAATCATTTGGTGGACGGTCATTTGTTGTCATTGTCACCACAGGGGTATTAAAGCTGTTGGGGCATTGACCTACTATTCTATTCTGGATCTATTCCCCACTCAGGAGAGCTTATACGGGGCCTTGCACCTGGTTTGCCCCCCACCTCTTGCTCTCCAGGGGCCTGTGGGATTTTAGCATATCTCTGGCGCAGGGGGTTTAGGCTGTGGGTATCGTTATGCCTCATCTGTCACCCCATGTATCCAGTGTTACAAGATTACACCTCAGTGCCATGTAATGAGATACAGATACCACACTTCCCCTGTCATGTCTCTCTCTCTCTCTCGACTATTCCAGGTGTCATTTCAGAGACGATGATGGCTATGTCTTCTGAGTTCATGGTGGCTGAACTGTTTTTGTGGAAAGTTGCGCAAAGCGTTTCTTATTGGTGTTGTGCTATCCCACATTAGCAGGGAAGCTGCACCTTGCAACTGCACAACAGAGGTGTAGTGAAACAGCATGACCAAAGAGAGGAGTTGTGTGGCCACATAGGTCAGACCTCTAGGTCCATACTGACTGCGCGCACACACAAATACACACCATATTCCTCTGCTACAAGGCAGGAAAGTTATTTGCCCACTATAGTTCTTATTAAGCTTTTATTATTCATTATTTAATAGCATATTTGCAGGGAATTCTCCAAGCATCAAGTTAAATAATACCATCCACTCCACCCCACTCTGTGCTATTGGCTAACTCTAGTAACCACATTTTCTCTTTGTTTTTTTTTGTGCTGCCACAGGCGTTTGGTGACCTGTTGGTATGCATAAGTTGCTGCCTCAGGGATGCTTTTTTTATAGAATGTGTTACATGTGTACATTTGCTTTGCAGCACTCTGAATGTATTGCAGAACCTCAGAATATTTATTTAGTGCTTCTGTGTGATTTGTTGTGTTTTTAGACCTCATGGCCCAGTGACTCTTATGTGAAATACCACTGGTGGTCATTCAAACACGCGAGTATGTTCTCAGTGCCGCCTTTGTGTAGTGGGGACGGAAGAGAGAGAGTGTTTGGCTTTTTTTTTTTACCATGGCCACGCTTTTGAGAGGTGATGAGTGTGGTGTGAGGGTCTAGTAAAACCACAGCAGGGAAGTTGGAAGATGGATGTCTGGCATTGTGATTGCTGATTGCTGTTTGTTGCTCTGTGTGGTGTGCTTGTGCGTGTGTGTGTGGCAAATTTGTGGAGTTAAACTGTGATTTTGCTCGGTAACAGAGAGCTCCTGTGTATCTCTTTGACTGAAACTGGTGTGTGTGTGTGTGTGTTTCCGTTTCCGTGTGTTTCCGTAGGATGAGGACGTGAACCGGACTCTGGAGGGTGGGAGGAAGCCGCTGCACTATGCCACCGACTGTGGCCAAGCTGATGTGGTCGAGTTTCTCCTCTCCAGGGGAGCTGATGTCAACGTAAGATCCCCACCCCCTACAACACACACACACTTACTTGCACTCCCCATTTACATCCAATTTGCCTGTTTGCTAGGTGTGTGGCAACAACCTGACAAAGGCCTTCCTGTGTGTGCTTGCCTGCGGTCTGTAACACGGTCACTCAAGCATGGCCCCTGTGATTTTTACAAACTTTTTACAAGCTTTTGAAAGTATCTGAGAGTACAAGCCCACACATCTTATCCCATAACAAGTCAAACCACCCGCTCCAACAGGCCAATGGGGTTTTTGTTTTAACTCTGCAGCTGTGCACACCTGATGAAGTTAATCAGTTGTGAAGACTCTGATCACATGATTAATGAACAAGGTCAGGTTCTCCTCTTGGGCTTTGACTGAAAGCTTTCTGCCAGTCCTCAGTGGACATGCCGGGGCACCCTGATGGTCTCTAATCAATGGAGGCTATAAAGTTGTCACCATAAAGAGGAGTCTGAAGAGACTCATCCCAGCAGTGGAATCAGCTTCTCCACGCTAAATGATTTCCATGTTAGTGGAGGAATTGGATTGCGATTGCTGTATACCACTAATAGCATTTGGGATCCCCTACTCTCTTCTGTTGCAGTAAAGTGTCAGATGAAGTCCTTTTGCCTTTGTTAATGTGTGTGTAGCATGTACTTGGAAAACCCCACACTCATGTCATACACATGCATGCAGACATTGAACAGTCCTGGTCTTGAACATTCTTTGTGTCTTGAAAAGCCCTACTAAAAAAATGTAGAGAAAAGATTAATTAAAATCTTTATTATTATAGGGTTGCGTACAGAAGCATGTTTCTGCTATGACGGTAGAAACAAGACCAAATGATTTTGGTGCAAATTAAATCCCCTGCTGTTTATGTTAAGGCACTGCTGTGTTCCAGTGTTACACAACAGAAGCATCACTGGTGGTTGCATCTCTGCTCTAATAGCAGTAGATAGAGCCTGCAGTTATCAGTGGCTGGCATAAAACACCCTAAGATTGCTTAAACTGAACTTAAAGGAGAAATCAGGTGTAAAGCATTTGTCCGGAGATCTTGTTTAGTGAAATATCCAAAGCATGCAAACAGCCTGAGCCAACTTTACCCTATCAAATGGGCTGCAAACCGATTGTAATGCGAGTTGTAATATGAAAGTTGTCCTTCATTGTCACAGATTGATTTATTTTTATATCGTAAATAAAAAAACATACCTTTACATAGTGATATTCCAGAGCTGACAGAGTGGTTTCACATGCACATCACGTCTGCTATTGCTAGTTCATCTGCCGTGACGGAAGTTAGCCTACGGTCACATTAAATACAGTTAAAAGGCGATTTAAGCTATTTTAATTCTAGGCTGTGAAAGCCATTCAGTACAAGTGCAGTTTTAGATAGCAGTTTATGACAGAAACATTGCATTTGTAGATATTGGTACAAAGTGAACGTATAGCTCAATTTTGCCTTATCAATCTAAAAATAATAATAAAAATATTTTTTTCCCAAGGTACCTATTAAAGCATCATTTTGGTACGGCACCGTTTTAAAAGTATCAATTTAGCACCAGTATCAGTCTATTCAATACCCAACCCTAGTCTCATGCCTTCTGAAAGGGTTGGGAGGTTTGTCCCATGTCTGGACATGCTCTGTGTCAGTGTTTTCAGAGGTGTGAAGGAGGTTGTGGTGGTGATTGGGTAAGCCTGTGAATCACATCAGCTGCTTCTCTGCACGTCTCCTTCTCGCTCCTTCCTCTTCTGTCTCATCAGTTGCTCACTGTTGTCCCCACTGGTTAAAGATCTGTTTGTCCCACCTCTACGCTCGTAGACTCATCTCACATGTCCTGATCCTTCACTAACCCCTCTTAAAACATCCCCTTTTCTTCTTCCTCATCTTAAAGTGCTTCTCCATCACCTACTCTCTATTCATCAGTATGTGGTCAGCAAGAGGGGGTGTTCCAGTCTTTGGACACACACATACACCAGCCTTTTTTTCCCTAACAAAGTGTTTTACGAGTGCTTGCTTCTAGCAGTCCCCATCCCACACACACAAACAGATAAGGAGTACCGCTTTCTGAAATGGCCTGATAAATCCACACCTCTCTCTCGCCAAGATAAGCTGAGAAGAGAGAAGCGGGGGAGAGAGAGGGGGAAAAAAAGTGCCTCCCCTCCTCGTGAGGAGAAGGATGGAAATGGTCACACCCTTGCGTAGGAGGCCAGAATAGCCCATGCAGCATTTCAGTAAAATGAAGTTATTGTGCGCTGTTTGTTTGCACTTGTTCTTTGTTTGGTTTAATTTTTTTTTTCTTTCTCTCCTCTCTCTTCATTATAGGCTGCAGACAAGCATGGCATCACTCCCCTCCTCTCTGCCACTTATGAGGGTCATCTCTCCTGTGTCAAAATCCTGCTGGAAAAGGTATGGAGCTGCAGCCATGTCATGCACTAGTTTACATTGCCTCCACAAGCTTACACATTTACTCACAGAACAGATACAAACACATAGGCACCACATAGTAATGGAAATAGGGATTTAGGTAACAGGAGCTTCATGCAAAGTCCTATATGCTTCTTACACCCCCCTCCCCCCCTGCTCTCTCTTTCTCTGTCTCTGTCACATGCGTGCACCCTGCCTCATTTTTACATACGCCTTTTCTGTGTTAGTAAGCAGGGGCTTCTGGAATGTTCCCAGAGTGTGGAGTGCAGGGCTCCTTTGTTTGTTATTTTTGTATGCTCCCAGGCACTGCCAGCTCGCTCACTCACTCGCTCTCTACAGGTCTCTCCCCCTCTGATTCCTAGCTTCTGACACATACTCTCCAGAGCTGATGCTAGCTGGTTCTCACTCTCTCTCTCTCTCTGGTGTTCAGAAAAGCACTGATGGTTTCACTGCCAGAGATGTGCTGTGTGAGTGGGGGAGTTCGTGGGGTGCATTATTTGAGGTGTGTATAGTTTCACCACATACTTTTTACATTGGCCCCTGATAAAACATTCCTGAGTGGCACACTCACACATCTCTCACACACAGAAAGAGAGAGAGTGTGTAACTTTATGTGGATCTATGAGAAGAGATGAAATAGATTCTACCTCATTGAAGTTTTGTGGCCAGAACCTTTTCAGGCACCTTATGTGTGACTTTTTTTCTTATCGGTTGCAGTCTGTCTTTTATATAGCTATATATAACTCCCATGTTTGGATGAGCTTTTTGTCGGGCTTTTGCAGTCCTTGAAATGGCTCCATATAAAAGACAGATTCTTCAGCCCTCATACCTGACAGCCTGTGGAACCTGTTTTAACCTGATAAGATGTTTTGTCTTAGCGGAAAGTGGTGAAAGGACCTGAAGGAATGGAACTGTAAATTAAGGAAGAGCCCAAACTTTCACTCAGAAATTACACGACTGCGGTGGAGTTTTATTTGGGCCTGCCAATATGTGAAACGCAGCCTTCTGATGTGGCACTGCACTGTGCCAACAAAAGCTTTGAAATCTTGAACTGTGATCCTATGCAGGAACACGCCTGTATGCCTGAGTCAGCGAGTAAACACTTTTGACCTCCTGTAGATGTGTAGAAATGGAAAACTATGTTAATCGTTCTTATTCTCTCTCCATGTGTGATTTAAAGGCACAGGGAGTTCAACCAGAGAGAGTAAAAGTGGAGCGAGAGGCACAAATGTTGAAGTTCCGTGTTTTATTTCTGCAAGGGGGAGAGGGGGGAGATCCCCCTTTATGCAAACCAGAGTTGAGCCCTCATACACTGATACAGAAGATCATTGAAAAGTTTATATTGTGACGTCATGTGACGCACTTATGCAGACAAGAACTATTCATTTTGCTCCCATTGTAATGTAATATGGTGCTCTATCTTGGTCAGTATTCAATGATCTTTGGTTCAACAACACTCTTCCTCTGACTTTGCCCATGTGACTGGGAATGCTTTGAGTGGTTTGAGTGGTTTTGATGTTCCTAGATTTGATCTTGGAGTATTGTTGGTGAGAAGCTTCGTTAAAATGATGTCCAGGTGAGGCCTCGTTCACATCCCAGTCTGTGTGTTTGCGGTTTGTACACAGTGTGGGGACGGCTTTGGTACATTTTCATTTAGAATGCATTTTAACAGATTAGGCCATGCACACCCACGTGTGTTCCTCATGCTTGTTTGCGCGTGCCCCCCTTCAAGTGCCTTTGTAGACTTGGGCAGCCGGTTTGCACAGTTTCTGGTGTGAATACACACAGGCAGCTAGAACACACAGCAGCGGTTATGGACTGCAAACATGCTGATTGCTGTGTCAATGAAGCCTGAGACTTGCCCATGTTAAAAGCATGATGTGCATGATGAATAATATTTCTTTGGAGTGGAAATAAAGCAGGCAAAATGGAAGGTCAGCGTGGTACCATTGAGAAGACTCCCACCCCCCATTTATACAGAGACAAGTAAGCTCCACAGCCAGACTACACCCACGGCTGAAATTGTCAGCACTCAGCTGGATAAAGTCAGATATTAGAAAATGTGGTGTCGGCCATTAATTCACCAGAGGTGGATGAGGAGGAGGGAGGCTGAGCGGAGGGATTAAGGTTGGAGGCAAGAGGCTGCGGCAGAAGACTCGCACCTTCACCGGGTGGATAACTGCTGGAGCTTAAGGCAGGAAAGGTCAGGATTGCCCCTCGGCCTAGTGAGCTTCTACCCGGCTTTGACCTAGACTTTCATCTTCACAGTTGTTAGCCTTCAGTACATTTGGCATTTCACTGGACCTGAGCTTTACATCATCGCTGGTGAGAGGCAATATTTGCCATGGTTTTTTCTGTGCACAAGAGCAGTACCCAGAAACTGTTTTAGCAATAAAATCAATGTTTGGTTGGTACAACAGGGATGAAATTTAGCTAACTTTTAGATGGATAAATGACTCGGTTAGCTCCAAGGGAGCAGACCCCTGCACCGACCCTCTGTTCCTTTGGTGGGCAGTGCTTTGATTGGTCTTAAATAATGGATGCCTTTTTTTTTAATCCGCTGCGATCCCTGTGGTTGTCCTAGCAGATTGGGACCAAGATGTGTGCATGATCTCAGACCTTATAAGACAGCGAGAGGTGAACAGGCCATGTTTGAACTTTTGCTGCTGGAGGCTATTACCCAAGCTTTGCACAAAGGTGCCATGGCTGTTTTCGCCATGTTTGCAATGTAACTGGTATACAAGGTATCGACCAGATGGGTTGGTTCCTTCCTACATGTATGTTCTTTTAGTGCTAAACATAAATTGCTGTTTAGGAACACGTTCAACACGTTTTGTCTACTGTAAGATGAATGAATTGACACTAAGGCCTACAATTATTTTTAGGGAGTCCAAAAAAGCCATCTACCATATCAGTTTGTGGGTAGAACCTTCTGTGTGTACTGACATTTATCAGTTAGAATAAATGGCCCAGCTTAACAGGAAGCCATTTTTTAGGTCCCTGTAGCAGACAGTCATTTCCTCTTTTCTATATATAGACTCTTGCACATCATATTCAGCACGGTGAGTAGCGCCACAAGGGAAGGCTTTAACTGCTCTTGAGAAATTTGCTGCATAGAACTTCTCTTTTAAAATAAACTGTACCGTGTTGTGCAGTGGAGCTCACAAGCTTTTGTCTGTAGGAAGGTCCTGTAGAGTTTCTTTAATACCTTTTGTTTTATCATTTTTGGATCTTGGTTACACTTGGTTGGATTTGTATGGGAAAGAATATCTGCTTACAGTTTGCCATGATTCCATGCTGATCTGCTGTTTGCCTTTCAATGGTGTTTGCACTTTAACCAATAATTTCTTTGTTTTACACTGCATGTTTCCCTTTTCTTTTCATTCTCTCTCTTTTCTTTCCTTCTTCCTCCTCACTTCCTTTTTTCTTTGTCTGAGGATGTATTGATCCCCAGCCCTACTCTGTCTGGCCGTAAGTAATGCCATGTAAAATATGTCCACTAACAGCCAGCAGCCCTGGAATGGAGCCGAGGGGTCAATAGACTCCTCACTCACTCACAAGACTGCTCTCTAGAGGGTGGCCTCGCAGGCCCAGCTGATAGATTATACATGGAGAGTCTCTCCTTTCCACTCAATAACAGCCTAATGAAGACTTAATGGACAGCTCTGGCTGCAACAAGCTTGACCCCCCCCCCCCCCCCTTCTGTCCCTCCTCTGACACATATGCAACCTGCCTCGAGTTTAGGTTTCTACCTGAATTGGGTGCAACCTTGCCTGTGTGGTGTGAAGTGTCAGGATGAAGCAGAGTTCACGCGCTTCGTTGTAGACCTGAAGTGGATTTGTGAATGAGTTCATTAGCAGCTGCACATTTGCTGTTTGACAGCTTGTTGGGATTGTCCCTCTTGACCTTCCTTACTTACGTTAGGGTTAATAGTGGCCATGACAGCCCTCCACTCCAGCAAGAGCAGAAGATCCCATTATTCCCCTGAACCATCATGACCACCTGTGCTTTATAACGAGATGGATGAGCTTGTTATCAGCTACTAGTTCACACATGTGCTGCGCTCCCGGCAAGGGGGTTGCCTGTTTGTATCCGTCACTGGGAATGTTCCTTGACATGGTTAGAGGGAGGTTGTCAGAGGTGCTAGCGGTGGTAGCACTCGGTTGCTTTGATGTCACAAAGTGTGTACTGTACTGGAAAGTGAAGAGCAGGTGAGAAGGAGAGGATGTTTATACCTTGTGAAGGGAACTCGAGATGGCTGGAGGGAAAAGACTTGCGCCTTATCAAGGTAACAGCATCCTTCCACCGTATCTTTCTTTGATTCAAGCAGAACGAGAGGAGGAATGTGTTATTGTTAATTATTATACAGCTCTCCAGAATACTGTGGGAGGTTCCATTTACTTTGAATGGGCCTGCCCAATATTCAGAGGTCAGTTATTTCTGTAATCACCAATGCAAAAGTATAATGACCGCTGTCAATGGCAATAGGTTTTTTGCTTCAAATTCACATCTGCATATCATTCCACGAGTAGAGATCATTCACTTATTCACGTTGTGAACTATTTGTTTATCCGTGGAAGCCAGGAAATGGTAACAAATGAAATTTATAAGACGTTCGTGTGAAGTTTTCTGTCGTTGTTTTGGCAAGTAGCCATGTAATAAGCGGAATAATGTATTGTCCGCCAGTCATTATAGGAAAATGTGTCCCGTCAGGACGAATTAACCTGTTCGTCCTGTCAGGAAATATTTTCGTATAATTACCAGCGGACAGTATATTATGGCCATGGCTGTTTCTTCGATGTAGACATGAGGAAAGGAATAAAAGACAAGGCTACCAGTTGATGGTCTGAACAATGTTCAGCACCTAGCACATTGTGTCTTTCGGATGAGCGTCAGAGCTGCTGAGAGGGCTGCATAGCTGTATGCCAAAGCTGGCTGAAAATCTTGTTAATCCTTCCCTAAAGTGCGTCACTGGATGACCAAAGACAGGATCTTGGTACAAACCTGGTACTGATCGGTTGCATGGCCCCAAAACCTAGTTTCCCAACATCAGGCGGTGTTTACAAGGCAAAAGCCTGTCCCTTTCATCTGGCAATGTCCAAACAGAATGGTCTTATGAGGTCAAATTTTTGCCTCAGTCTCCAATTAGAGGTGGGTGTAGATGAGGGGAGCTGGTAGTATGTGGAAATCCCTGTTCCCAGCTCCTCGCTCTACTGGCTGCATGGCACCAAGTTCCAGCCCTGGCATCAAAAATAGGTCAGTCTCCACTTTCTTTTCATACACATACAAACACACTCTCTCCCCCTCTTTCTCTGTAGTGGTTTCTTTGTTTTGTGTCTTTGTTTTCTCTGTATTTCTTTCTTGAATCTTTCTTTCCATCAATTTCTGACAGTTGCTCAGAAAAGGAGTTTCTTTACAGACTTCGATATGGAAATCATAACCCAAGACTCTGACCTTAGTGCATAGTGCACAGAGAGATCTTTCCCCCTTATCTTTTAGCTGTTGTATTAGATGGTCTTCATGGTGTCTCTTTCTGCTTACTGACTGTGACTCATGATGGAGAGAGAACATTAGAATTTACATATATTTGCGTCGTATTCAGCAGTGCACTTCACCACAGGCATTCTGATGCACAACGTCTACATGAACACACACACACACACACACACACACACACACACACACACACACACACACACACACACACACACACTGTGCAGCATGCCATTGCATACCTGCCACTGTTGGGCAGGCAAGGCACACCATTAGAATTACCCGTTGGCTGCAGACATACCGGCATGTTAGAATTGCCCATTGGCTGCAGACACACCGGCATGTTACCAGCTGGGATGGAGGGATGCTGATGAAGCTGACGATGTGGGGGAAGGTGCCATGCTGCAGGCCTGGCACAGAGCAGTGGGTGGAAACAACAGCAGCAAATGATGATGATGCTGCTGCTGCAGGTCACAGCCAGAGGACTGTTGGACTGTGTGTGTGTGTGTGTGTGTGTGTGTGTGAGAAAGTTTGTGAGAATGTAACTGTGTGCCGGCTCTTGTTTTCCTGTCTTTGGACAGGGAGCTGACAAGGAGCGGAAAGGCCCAGATGGTCTCAGTGCCTTTGAAGCTGCAGAGAGCGAAGCAATCAAGGCTCTCCTCAAGTGAGACGAGTCCAGTGAAAAGAGGAGATGGACGGATGGACAGACAGACAAATGGATGGACAAACACACATGGCGGTTCCCCCGGACAGACGAGACGGACTGACGCCTCTTCCCCATCCATCCCTGCGAAACGATGACGACAACAAAAAAAAATCCTCTTGTCATACCACCGCTCATCTGTGTGATAGCTGTGTTTGGTTTTCATGACTTATATTTTTTTGTTAGGATATATATTTTTTTCCCAGTGGAAGGGCATGGTGAGTGTTTCTTTCTTTCTTTTTTTTTAAAAAAAATCTTTTTCCAAGTCCTAGAATGTGTTGTTCAGTGACACTTTTTTAGAAAAGAAAAAAAAAGCCTTGCTTAAGGACCAATAGTTGAACAGATATCCCAGTTACTCCACAGTCCGCCTTAAGTCTTGATCGCTGAATCACACCACTGAAATAGCAGACTTTTAATGTTGGTATAAAAACAAAACCTAGCACTTAATGACCGCTTTCACTCACCCTGTGAGTGACAACTTCCTAAATCTGGGCGTGAAAAGAAAACTATGTGTATATATATTTTTTCTACACTCTAAGCACTGTATGGCCACACAGTAGCTGATATGATTGTAGGGCTAAGAATAGTCATTAAAAAAATTGTGGGTCACAGTTTTAAAAACGGTTGTAAAATAGGACTCCTTTTAAGCACTGATCCGTGCAGCTTCCCTTCTCTCTCTGGCTATGCTGGATTGCCCTTACCTAATTATGGCCTCTGTGTAAACTTCGATAGTCTGTCCTTATGAGTGATGGGGAGGTTGGAGGTTGTTTGGGCGCACTGCTTCTGACTACATGCCATCAAAGTACCTCTCCACTCGCATTCAACCACCTATCCCACTAAGACCAAGACACAGATAAGCATTCAATTATTGACCAATTTCCAACCACTTGCTGTCTAAATGTTGATTTGTAGTTAATCCAATATTAATCCATCAACTGAATCAAGGGTACAAAAATTTCAAGAATTAATGTTCATCTCGCCTACAACTTTCACATAGCTTTCCTTGACGCAATAGCAATTTTAATTTGCAAGTGTTTTCCCTTCTTTTTGATTTTGTTTGCTTTTCTTGAACCTTGTTACTGCAATCACAATATAGTAGCTGATTGGTGGGCACATTACTTAGCAGGCTTTGGGTTTGGTTCTTCACTCTCCAAGTTCGATTAAGTCCTGCTGGCTTAACTGCATGCCAGAACTGCTTCAGCTATGAAGCTCTTACAAAAGATAAAACTACACACACACACACACACACACACACACAAAAAAAGAAAAATGAAAGGACAAAATGTGGCTTCTTTTCTGCTTTAAGTTGCTTTCAGGTAGTGGTTATACATTTGAATGCTTTATAACTGGCAACATTGTGAGATCACGTGGAATAAAGAACTGAAATAAACAAAAAGTAAACAAAAAATATATACATATAGTGTCGTCTCACTTGATTTCCCATGGACACCATGGGCACTGTAGAGGAACAAACATTGCAGCCCTTGTTCGATGCTCTAGCCTCAGTGGAGGTGTGTCCATGACCCCTATACTGTGTACCAGTCATATACATCATTGCCCTCATGACTCCACCTCTCCTCCACATACTGACTCATTCATCCCACACACTTAGACCAGGGACCAGCAGATCTCCCCTGCCCTTGATTATAATGACCATGCTGTTATTTGCTGAATCTGTCAGACTAATTCAGTTAGCCCAGTGGCTTTGTCAACCCCCCTGTGCCCTGAGCTGTGTGTGCCACAGCCTATTAAATAAATAACGAGCAAGCTCACAGCCACTGATACCTCATTATGCTGCTTGGACTTGAGATGTGTTGACAGCATCGTTACAGTGTGTTGTGTTCATCTATACTACTTTGCCCTTTCTTTATTGTCTTTATCAGAGATGAGAAGTGATAACATCCAGGTATCCAGATAACATTCAGGTATCTACTCGATACTAGGTATCTGATGACTGACTTTTAACCCCCATCTACATTTTAACAGAATTATCTGTAGGCTACTTGGAGACTTGTTTCTTGTGTCTGAAAGTATTTGTGGGAAGTTGAATCCAATCCTTTCACAGAAAATCTGGGGGAAAATGTCCCTCAGGGTTTATTTTGTCATTTGCTTTTTCTCATTGAAAATTAAAAACATAAAATCATACTAGGTCTATTCTGTTACTGACTATACCTTAAACAATATTTGTTTTTTTAAGGTTTATCCAGCTAGCCATAAAGAAAGCCCACTTGTGTGGTGCTTGCGTGCTAGTATTCCCCTCAGAGATCTTACCTAGACAGCTTCATGGCGAGAGCCAAGACTTGCCTAAAGCCTGATGTATACCAATGACCTCACTCTATGTTCCCATTTTGTTCCTCAGATTGCATGTGTTGTTAAATACACATGGGCACTGAGCATGCAGCAATTCTTCATACTGACACACATCCATCGGGGCGAGACCCACTTTGTTGGCTGAGTTTATGACAGTCAAGGGGATTTGATGGTGTACTGAAGCCTTTGTGAGATTATCAATGTCTAAGATCTTTTGTTGTTTGTGACTTCTAGCAGTTTGACATTTGGCCTCCCATAACAAATCGTTAAAATATCATCAACAGACATCACTCAGTTACTCTGAAAACACAGTATGAATCAGGTGTATTTGTATTTAATTTGTGGTTAATGAATAATGTATCAAACCCTAACAGTAATTTTTATTCATCTTTTGCCGATGTTTGAGACCGCACCAACTTTAGGGTCATGACTCAAGGAGAAACAGAACAGCCACCAGTGCTCACAAGTCAGAAGGTCAGAACGCAACTCAACTTTGAGTTTTAAAACACCCTTTAAAAAAACATCCCATCAAAAGAAGGAAGCACGTATTTCACAGCACGCAGTGTCACAATGACCCAATGGTTGAGGCCTTGTAACAATTAGCCAATGATGTTTCTCCTGCAGTTTCAGGCCTTTTCTGACAAAATAAGATATTTTAATCAAATTCATTCTGCAAAGAAAGTAAACAAGGACTGCACTCATAAATAGCTTTTGTAAGTTTCTAGGGACAAACTGCAACAGCAAAATCATGGTGCAAACATCAGAATGTTTGAGAAGCAGCTGTTTTAGTATCAAAGCTCCTATGTAGGCCCATAATATAATTATTATAATGTAATAGTGCATATCTTCCTGCCCTGCTTCCTGATTTTCACTGTGCTCTTATGGATTGAAGTCCTTCTGTGAAATGCATCAGTCCAGCATGGTAAAATATTAAAAGCACACATTTGCACAATCATGAAATTGATGTACCGTGGGAAGGAACCAAGTCCATGTTACTGCGACAGGCTACTGAATTTGCTGCTTAAGCCAACAGCTGTAGCAGTTTTTTTCTCTCTTTCCAAGCCTCTCACCAACACTTGCAGACTAAAGAGAAATCAATTATTCAAGAGGCATGAAAACATTGAGATAAAACTCAAATAGCAAAGTTTCTCAGTGCGAGCAGTCTCTTCCCTTTCTCTCTCTTCCAGCGATTGGCGCCCACATGATTAAACCGTTTAAAAGCGGGCCCTTGCAAATGGAGGGCTGGTTGGTTTTGATTGGCAGAGACACTCTCGGAATACAAAGCACCTAATTTTTCCCTTTGTCTTTGCCGAGCCAGCAAATACTCTTATGTCAAAAGAGATCAGGGCGGGCGGGTGTGGTGGTGTTTGAGTAGAGTGGGGGTGGTGGGGCTGAGTTAAGTATCGAGTAGGGAGGACCTACCGTGAGATTTAGACCCACGATGAACAGGAAATGAGTCTCCATCTGCATAATTTTCCATTTGCCTCCTATCCAATGTGCTCCTAGACTGGCATAATGAGGGCCGTGCATAGGGTCTGCTCAGAGGCATCTCTGGAGCTTTTGAACTGAGCTCTCGTCTTGTCGTCTTTGAGAGGATTTCCACTTGGACTTCACAACAGCTCCCCTGGCAGATGACAGAGAGAGAGAGTGGTGGACTGAGCTCAAGTCTGTCAGAACACATTTGGTATGGATAGAACAGGCTGCATGGCACTACTCAACACTCCAACCTTTTTCACTTGTCAGATGCAATGATGTATCGCCAAACCCTGAATACAGGAAAAGGTTTCAAAGTCTGCAACTGATTTATCAGGAAACAAAACAAAGCCATGGTAACAGCAGGATGAAACAAATAAACAAACAAAAAAAATCTTGTCTGTCTTGTTTTGAAGATATCCACACTTTTGGATTCTCAAAAAAAGAATGCATGTTGGGGCTCTGTATGTGCATTTGATGATAATATAATTCCAATTCCAAATTTTAATGTCCTATTACTCAATCAGATCCACTGAGGTTGATGAGCCATTTCAGACCCGTGTCTGACACTGGTCCCTTGAGCTCTACTTCCCCCTGCTGTTTTCGTAGGGAACTGCAGCATCACTTGCCTAATTGAGCTTGATTCAAAAACCCTACATAGGTCTCTCTCTCTCTCTCTCTCTCTCTCTCTGTCTGTCTGTCTGTCTGTCTGTCTGTCTGTCTGTGTCTCTCTCTCATTCACTCCCTCCCTCTCTGTTGAGCATGGTTTTCATGAGATGGTATCATGAATACGATCTGGTTGTATGGGTAATCTGCCTAAATGCATGGTTGCCCCTCAGACAGGGGAGAACAGAAGCAGATTGATTGCTAAGTGTCCATATTACAGACATAATTGCCAGCTGCAGTAATTAGCGTGTACACACTCCCCATCTCCTCCCTGCGGCTCATCTTGATCTCTCTCCCCCTCTTTCCCTCTGTTTCTCCATCCTTTTCTCACCCACTCTCTTTCCAACAGTTGCTACGGCGACTCCATGCAGAGAAAGGATTGTGATCAACCAGCTCGAAATTGTGGTTAATGAACTATCAAATCCAAATCATTATAATAATTATTTTTTTGTCTTTAGCTCTGTTGCTGAACTTCCTCTTCACACACTCCCTCTGTGGTCAGTTTGTCTGTCTCTTTTCTGCTCTCTCTCTCTCCCTTGTTCTCCTCATCTGTCTTACACACATCACATGTTCACATTCACATTTTTTTCTCACTGATGAATTGTCATTAACTCAAAATTATTTTGTGAATGAATGATTTTCAGTCAGTCCTTAAATTATTTCCTTGGGTATAGTTTATTTGTTTGTGTGGTCTGCAGCTCAGCCACCCATGAAATCAACCATGAAATCAAACCTTCACCTATTGGAAATCATTCAGTTTGCTGTTCATGTTTGTCCTGTTGATTTGAGGACAGCTGAGAAATGCGATACCACTCTCTGAATGCGATACCACTCTCAGTCTAAATCTCATATTAATACTGTCTGCTGGGAAACCCTGTAGTCTATCATTTCTTATCAAACAGTGAGGTTGTTGTGGGGAAATTTGTTGTGTTCCTACTGGATAACTTAAGTGACACATGGCTATGCACAAGTTTCAGTCTCTTCTTATGAGTGTGTGTATGGTTCTGTTGGGGTGCAGAGGATGGAGGGAGAGTTTAGTTGGAGAGGCAAGTGGTGCGTGTCTGAAAATACTTGATAGCTCTTGTAGAAGTGTGATCCATAAAAGAGTCTGGGTGAGACGAAATGTATATAAGTGTGCGCCACTCGCCTTCATATCAAGGCTAATCGCGCAGTAGCTGAAACTGCTCGTCGGCAGACTTTAATTAAGATTCAGTCCAGCAGGCACGCAGTGGCTCTCTAGCTGTGGGGTAGCAGGTATGGGGAGGGGAGAGGGAGAGCCGAGGCCTGGTGGAGAAACTTCCGGATTAAGCGACTGACAGGTCTCTGCTTCCGTCCCCTGGCTGCCTTCATCCCCTTCGCCCGCACAGGAGGAAGTCTTCAAGGAGGGAGGAGACAAGCTGAGGCTAAAAGCGAGGGATAAACAGCTCGGGGGGTGTGTGTATGTGTGTGTGTGTGTATGTGTGTGTGTGTGTGTATGAGGGCATCTGGGGTTGTGGAGAGACAGAAAGTCTTATGAAAGTCTTATGAATGTGTGAGAGGGGAACTGGCAAATAAGGTAGAATGAAAATCTCAGACAAGCTTTTAAAGTAATCAGTGTTTGGACAAGAAGTGTGGACAGTGTAATGGATCATGTGTGAGGCAATAGGAGGACTGAGCCACTGTATAATCATCATAATTTTTTTGTTTGAAAAAATTGAGAAGATTTTTATGAGAAGACAAAAAAAAGGGTAAGCATTATGGTGGACGTGTTTAAGAGAGATGTTGAGCCACTTTGAGAAGTGCTTTCTTCTAAAAAATCTCAGATGAGCTGTTTAATCATCAGTTTGCTTTTCTGTATGTGTATAATGCTGGCCTGTATTCAGGCGTAACTCACTGTGAAACCCAGCCGGCTCCCCGGTGTGAACATTCTCAGCTGGATAATAATTTGTGCTGAAATCGATTCCGGCTAGAATGCCATTAGGAAGGTTTTAATTGGGAACAAAAGGGGATTTATTATTGCGGTTATGACGGCTGAGCACCCCATCCTGTTGCATGGACCCCAGCCACGGCTATCGCTCACAGCTGAGCACTGAGGCATGCTGGGTAATTTGTTGGAGCTCTCGACAGCAGTGGCTCCTGATTGGTTTCAAACAGTGACTTTCGCAAAGTTTGTTGACCGTAAGACATGAAATAGGAGAGGAGGGAGAAAAAACAAAACAAAAACACGATCAAACAAATACTCAGCGATTTACCAGTGCTGTGCTCCTTGGAGCCAAGATGGATCAACCACCACAATGTTTAGCTATGGCTATTCAACACGAGCCTCATCTCATTTAACTGCTCTGGAGGGGGAAGGCAACCCCCCTTACCTTTAATATGATATTTTACCCTGAATCATCTCAATAATTACCTTCATTCCTGCACAGTCTCTTACGACCCAGTCAATAAAGTTCACAGTCGAGAATAGCTTCCCATGAGTTATAACACAGGTTTATCTAGACTGAAACTTTGCTTTATGGATCATTGGTGACTCACAGGCTAACGGCTCATCCACTAGAGGGAGAACTGACCTTCACGCAAATGTGTTGGGACAGGTGAAGTGCCAGAGGGTCATGGACTGTCACAGCTGGTGCCCAGGACAGGGACAAAGTAGGTGGCTCTTTTGAAATAGTTGTGAACTTTTTACGCATTCTAAAATAATTGTGTGTAATTTGTCTGGCTTTGGGCTTTTCTTTTTGAGCCCTTTGTTACTGTTTAAATAAGGTGGGTTTTTTCAGTCTTTTTTTCAAATTTAAGGCCTGTTGTGTTTTTGCAGAATGGTGCAGCTTACACAAACACAAAAACAACCAAATGATTCATGTCCAGCACCACTCAGGTTTTGTAAACTGTTATGTCGTACTCTTATGGACTTTCTTATTTTGGAAAGTACTATGCTCAAAACCTCATCAAAAACAGCTTCAGCTGCCTTCAGGTTTTCCATTCAATAACCACATGGCATCCCATTGAGGGTCCTCTGTCTCTCTGACTGTCCTTTTGTTTTTTTTCCTCAAAACCCTGTTTTGTTGCACGTGTCCCTTGGGAGCTAATCTTAATCAATACCCGCTCAATTCAAGTTTACTTCACAAGTTTACTTCACAATTTGATTTGAAACATTGTGAAAAAGATAATGATTTTGTATTTCTTTATAGCCAAGTCCTAGAGCACAAGTTGTCTCCCTAATCATGGGTGAGTGTGTGGTTGTCCTGAGCCTTGGCTCATTAGAAAGCCTCAGAGGTATGCCAAAGTCTTTGGGCTCTCCATTCTACAGGCGGGTCAATAGCTGCAGCTTCATGGGCATGCTTTTATGCACACACACACACACACACACACACACACACACACACACACACACATACAGTAGATACACACAAAAAATAGTTATAGAAATAGTGATGAATGTCATGCCATCGAAACACAGTTTGCCTGAGGCATTCCCCCCTCCATTTCAGAGACACCTTTATGTGTGCATATTGATTACTGTACACTTCGTGCCTTTGTTTTATTCTTCAAAAAGATGTGGGTATGTGCTCACTATGGTTGTGTGGTGCTTGCTCTGTGTGTGTGTGTGTGTGTGTGTGTGTGATGGAGGTGGTGGTGGTGTAGGTGTTCGTTGCATATTGAGTGATTCCTAAGCGGACAGCTGAAAGAGCTATGTGTCATGGCATCGATCACCCCATTAAGTAGTCACCGGAGAGTGGGCTACACAGTCCGCTATGCCATTAATAAAGCTTCTCTGATTTTTTAATGACCGGAATGTATAACCAGCCACACAGAGAAATCTCATAAACTCTTTATTGTTTCCATAGATGGAATACCGGATGAGAGAGATAGGAGAGATATTTATTCCTCTCTGTCGACTTCTCTGTTCTAGCCATTAAGCCTTGCCTGCTCGGAGAAGATGCTCTCTGTGCTTTCTCTGTTAGTGGCCATCTGAATAACAGTGAACACCTGTCCGTCATCATTCCTGTGTTGAGATAAATATGACTGAATGGTGTTTGAAATGGAATTGTCTTCTCCATTGGCGGTGCATCATTCTCGGTCCCTGTGGATGTTAGTGTAGCCTTTGGAGCCAAATGGGGTGTAATTGGTTCTCTGAGTGCGTCTGTTTGTGTTTGTATCTTTCTCTCAGTTTCAGTGTGTGTGTGTGTGTGTGTGTGTGTGTGTGTGTGTGTGTGTGTGTGTGTGTGTGACTTGTCTCACTTTCCTTCCCCGCTTTGTCTGTCCGAGTGGTCACTCGGTGGCTGCTAATGGCTTTTCGCAGCCAAAATGCTTGTTTGCACAATCAGCCGGAGCTCTGCTCCAGGAACAATTTGCACGCGTGTATCTGGGAGTCCTTTCAGGAGACCAGATAGAGAGAGAAAGAAAGAGAAGAGAGAGAGAGATGGCCAGGGCCTGGGAAGAGCCAACAATGTCTGGAATTGCACATTCTACTGGATAACAGACACACACAAAATCTTATATCTTAGTATACATTAATTCAATTAACACTATCAGAGCTGTATTGAGTCTTCTGTCCTCCCCTGTGTTTTCCTATTAATCTCTACATAATTAATGCCAGTGTTAAATTGGCTCTTCCCTGAAGATACTGGATTATGCACACTCAATTAACCTCTTCAGCACCTTGGAGCATTTATGAATATCAGTAGTGTCTCACAGTCTTTTAAGTTTGTGCAATACTCTCACTTCGTCTTCCTGGGGTGGACGGATGGGGAGGAGGAGGAAGACTGTGTTTACTCTCTGAAATTCTTTGGCTGTTGAGGAGTCGGTTCTTCTGAATTTCCAGAGTAAAATGTGATCTTGGGAAAAACAGGAAAAATAGAGAGAAGAAGGAATCAAGTGCCTTTGCCAGTGGTTCAAAGTCTAAACAACAGCTGGATTCCTCGTTTTAGACATCTGCTAGGCATTCCTGGTTATGCTTAGCAGACTTCTGCACTGCCATAATTCCTCTGTCTTTTTCATGCAAACGACTTTCATAAAACCGTACCCAGGTTATGATATTATGAGTGCCCTACAGTTTAATGCAGTACTGGCACAGCTTCTATGCTGGTTTATATGTTTTGGCTCTATTGCATATTATGCAAGATGTTTCTCAAACCATTTCCCCAATGGAATCCAATCTGGCGGTTTAGTGTTCCAGTATAATTTTTTTATATAAATTATCCAAATCAGATTTATCTGATTCCAGTGTTCCATGAGTTTGGCTAATCTGACAAAAATGCGATGCACCGCCTGTGTTATAAATACAACTGTGGTGTTTGTCCTGGGCTAAGACCGTCCCCATGGATTCCTGTGATATTTAGACAGCCATGCTAGTTGTCACACAGCATTTCCCTGCCAAGTATCCTCCAAACAAAGCTGTAAGAGCGTGTACGCACCCTCTCTACACTCCCATCTGATCTCTTTCTCTGTCTCTATCTTTTCGTCCATTCCAGCTTCTCTTTCTCATTCCTGCACCCATCCTCTTTGGGAGGGAATAGGGGGGTCTGCCAATTAATTTCATCTCCTACCGGAGCGTGGCTGGCCCGCCACATCAGCTGAGGCCATTACTGACAGCAAGATGGAAGGTGCAGCAGCCTGGCGGCCCATTTTAATTAAGGAGTCAGCGGATCTGCAGCTGTGGTAAGGGCCCTTGCCGCACAGTCCATGCGAGACAGGGGAAGCGAGTCTCCTTGAGATGGGAAACAGATCTGGAGTGGCAGGCCGCTCTGGGTCCTCTGAGGTAACACTCAGCTATCTGAGAGGACGTGCAGAGGAGGCTTTAGAGGGGATGAGGCCTGGTGTGTTCACAGGTGTGTCCCTAAGCTCAAATCTCTGGGACACAAAGTGGTGGGTGAAATCCCAGAGTTCATTTCACATATCCTCACACCCAAGGTCCACTCTTTCTCACCTTACATCTTCTTTACCCACCTTCATCCTCTGTTTCTTTTTTGGTTTGTCCTGACTTTGCAAAGTTTTTCTCCTCTGTGGAAATGTCTCCTCTATGGGCATCTGGTGCTGTTGAGTACGTGTTGCCCTGCTAGTTGTTTAGGCACCATGGGAAACTCTCTGATCTTCCTAATAAGGGAATAGGGTTCCCGCCATGGTTGTAAGCAATTTTTTTTCTGATTTGTTTGGCTGTTTTATTTCATTGAATTTTAACAACCATCTGCCATTTACTTTTGTGAGGCCAAAAAACTAGACGGTTGAGAAAAAAATGGGGGCCAGATCTTTTCAGTGATCCAACATTCAGCGATACAAAAGTTTATTCACTGGTTACTTTGTAAATTTGTGTTATTTCAGGTCTTGATATTATTTTTTTTCCTTTGAGAACAGGCTCGCAATACTAGAGTCTTGCCAAGATTCTTACACCACACCTCTTCTTCCACGTCTGAGCTGTTCTTATCAGCTCTGGCTAGGTCCCAGCTGCAGTGTTTACCTTCCACTGGAATCTAAGAAAGAATTGATGTAGCCTACTATGGGATATCAATGCTATGAGGATCAGTTACAAACCATCTCACATACTTTGCATTGCAACACTATTGACTGAAATTCTTTCTATATGCTATATGCAGTATTACAATTTCCTAATGCTTTTCAGTGAGTTTATTGTTGTTATTATTATACAAAATGATTTTTTTTTATTTTGCTACTGTGATGGGTGGATTAGTAGTGAGTTGTGTACTACCATAGCCCACTGCTCCAGGTACAAATTGTTATTGTACAATTTCACCTAATAATTCACGTAATAGGATGTTTAACATTTTGTGGTAGACCCAAGAATAGGATACCATTGGCTTCAATCTAATGAGCTCTGGCTATTTTATGTCTCTTAGTTCATGTTGCTTAGACAATAAAACTACACTAAACTATTGGCAAATGTGATATAAAAAATAATAGTGCACTCGGGTAGTGAAGTGATACATCAGAAATATTCCTCTCCTTATAGTGGTTAAGGTGCTTGTCTCAGTCTTGTCTTGCACTCTATATTGTATTTAATCTCATTATGAACAGACCTGAGATCAATGTATAATATTAGTATATCTTTCATATAATTTTCACTAGATGCACTAGATGCTATCATTACTGTTGCAATGATCTATTTCTATATATGCCTACCACTGCTTTGCATGTAGCTGACTGTAGTAGCCTACTGAACCTTTTAGAATGAAATCTCAGTTTCACTGCATACCGTATTTCCGTATACATTTGAAGCAGGTATTCAACCATTATCCTCATGAGGAGATGCTAGAGATGACCACCTTCATCATGGTCTGTAAACCTACAGAAGTTTGAAGAGGAAGGACCCCATGTGGAGGAGGTTTCTGCTCTGGCACGGGGATACGCTAACAAATTGCATTGACATTTCTGCACGACTGGAGACAGATGGGGTGGCAGGGCGTCATTGTGGAGGCAGCTGACGAT
Organism: Tenualosa thibaudeaui; assembly: GCA_027481765.1. NCBI lineage: Eukaryota > Metazoa > Chordata > Actinopteri > Clupeiformes > Clupeidae > Tenualosa > Tenualosa thibaudeaui. The sequence goes on from JAIFZK010000022.1 coordinate 2,182,341, forward strand.
GCCGTTCGGCTCGAAAGTGCGAATGAGGAGTGGGAGGAAAAGATAAATGCCTCCTCCTTGCTTCATAAGCCAGCTAGTCCTTCAGTGGAGAGTTCCCTCCTTTCTCCTCCTCCTCTTTTCTCTCGCTCATTTTGCCAGTAATGAAGAGGTGAAGCTCACCAGAGAATTTTAAAGACATCCAACTCGGCCTCTCCCTTGTATTATAGGAGTCTGAGCAAATCTGGGGGGATAGGGGATTATCACAGGTGTACTTTATGAATGAGTAATCAGCTCCTTTATTCCCACTCTGCATCATGTCTTGCCCTTTGAAAGAGCTATTTATTTTAATTTCTCAATCAATAAGTTATTATGTGGGACATTCTTTGGTCATTTGTTATTTCTGAAAGACCACCCAAAGTTCCTTGACTAACTCGAGTAGGCTGAAAAGCTTTGACTGAACGCTAATAACTGCAGATTCCTCAGTGGTCCTGGCTGCTTTTGGGCTATAGAGCTCAAATCAATAAAAGATTCAGGATTAGCTTTATGAAACATTCATGGGCAGGCCATGCTATCTGGATCAAATCTCTGGTGATGGATACCCAAGATGGTGATTTTTTTTTCCCTCCCATTCTTTCCTGTTCAAATGTCTATCAAATTGGGTCACAGAAAATCACATCTAAAATTTCCTTATATGTTCCTCTGTTAAATGGCAAACTCACAGCTAGCCTTGCATTTATGATATCATGGTTTTTATTAACATAATACTAACTGTGTGTGTGTATAACATGTTGGTGTTTGTTGTTGGCTGCCCTGCCATAGGGTGGCCTTGGAAATATCTTTGATCAGTTTTGGCCATGCTGAAGTGAATGAGTGAAGAAGGACAAGGGGGAGCTGGCAGCATTAGCGCTGGCTATGTTCCGATGCTAACTCTGGAGGCGTGGTGCTGGGCAGAAGATTATAAAATCATTTGGAAGCTAATCATCTGTTATTAAAGGAAAGGCCACTGAATTAATGCTTCCTGGAGCTTGGGCACCAGGAGAATTTTAAACAGGTTTCCTAGGGCAGGGCAGTGGTGGTGATGGAAGTGAGGCGGGGGACCCAAGTAAATCAACTTTATCATCAGAGCTGCTGAATGGCTCCCACCAGACGTACTTTATATTTTGGTATTTATGGTTTAGATGGGAATGAGAGGGAGATATGAGCTTAGTCCTCTGGGAAATAGATAATTATAAAAGGTTTAGGGTTGTGAACAGAGTGATTTGGATAATCTGGAGATACTAACACTATTTGCTTTATCTTCATTATGTGATTGCTTATCCTCGCTAACTCATTTTTATCTTTCTTTTCTTGTTAATTCTATTTCAGAGAATATCTGCTCTTTTGACAGCTCAATCTATGCAGCTTCACACATTAACTTGCTTATGAACAGCTGCTCCAGCTCTTCTGCTCTTCTAAGGCCAAGACAAAATGGCCAATTGTTTGTTTGCCTGCCATGTGTTTTAATGACATACTAAGGATCTGTACTGATTCCAGACCTGTTTGAGGTGTTCAGAGATCAGTCCACATTATTTAGAATTGGGTCTTCTTTAGTCATTCATTTCTTGCCACACTTATTTTTGAATTGCACTCCAAATACCAGCTATCCAGTCTTTCATGAATTATACTTGTAGGGTAATAACATGTCCATGAAACCTTCCCCCTCTGACAATTTCCATTTGTAGTCTCAAGTTTATTTCTCATTCACACTATTTCACTTTTTCACTTTCCTATTTGTTTTGAGGCGTTCTAACAACTTGGCTCCAAATAATCCTCACTGTATGAGCAAGTGAATAAATACCCCTACATAGGCTACCTGCACAAACAAATAAATTACGTCAAATAGAATCAACTCTGAGATTGTTTTTAAAGCATGAAATGATGCTCAGAGAGAGCGAGCAATCACCCTCACCAGGATTAGATTTTTTGCTCTATCACGTTTGTCTAGAAGCCTCAGAGGCCTTGGCAATAATTACAGGCAGCATTCAAATAAGGAAATGGGAAACAAGATGAGGCCAATGATGCATTTGTTGTATAGCCTGATTTTTTGAGGTTTCTGAAAGCACAAGCAGTCATCACGCCAAGATTACTGACTTTATTCACCTTTTAACCTGTCATTTGCATGCAGGGGCAATGTAAGGCAGAGGTAATTTGTATGTTCTAACCCATGGAGGCCCCTCTCATGCAGAACATAATGACAGCATAATGATTATTGTCGGTGGGGGGAGATGTATTCTTTCATAGAACTAATGTACATGTCCCAGATGTGTTTATCAGAGTTCCACAAAAGGCTGTTTATAAGTAGGGGATAACGTTCTGCAAGGCGGTCATTATCGTGGAATAACTCCTGACATAGTGATGGAAGCCTGACATGGAGCGAGGGCTCTTGAATCACTCTGAATTACTCTATTGAAGATAACAATAACAAGACAATGAAGCATTGTTTATTATTGCTTTCATAGTAATTTAGATTTTTAGGAAAGATAATAGCTTCTCCAAAAAATGTAGTCTGTAGCTTACAGATCAGCTGATTGGATATGGCAACGTTCTGTTTCAACTTTCCTTAACAGCAGTATGTTATCCTTAGCAATACATCACATACCAACATACAACATACATACACACATACAACATACATCACAACCAAACAGTAATGACTGGTTGAAGCAGAATGTGTCTGCCCTCTGTGGAGCAAATACATGCCAATACATACCGAATACATGCCCAAGCAATTAGTCAAGAGCAATTAGAGAACTCAGAGAACGATGCACTTGATTAAATGCTCTCAGCAGGACATTCTGACAAAGCGACACAAAAAAAGTTTCCATACCAACTGACTCACATACTTAAAATAGCATTGTGATGGCAACACTTAGAATTTGACAGGAAACAACCACATGGATCCAAACTACTTTGAAGTCACTGAAGCAGGTAAAATTTATGAACTTGGAGACTACTTTATCATCTTTTCAGTAGAAGTTGAGAAATAACTTATGACATTGATGAATTCATTATTGTCCCACACCCCACTTCTCCTTGTAGCTTTCCTTGGAATGTAAGGTCCTTGTCTATTTTGGCTGAACTACTCTGTGCATCTGGAAATGGTTAGTAACTGCCCTAATGTGGATGGTAACAATTATAGGATAAACTGAATATTTCAATGTTTTGTGATTTCAGTGCTTTGTGTTTGATGTAGAGCCACTGATTTGAATACTGAGCTGCAGGGTTGTGTACTGGGTGTAGTCTTGTTAAAAATGGATGTCAGGGTGGTCTACTATTAAAGATGAAGTACAAATATGTTACCTTGTGGCAAACAGGGAGAGTCATGGACAGTGATACAGGCTGACTCTGTGCTGTCTAACCACACTGACCTCCAGGAGGTTTGTCTCAGAGATCATTGCTGTGGCTGTTGAAGAACTACCACGATCCCTGATCATTATGCTAGCCCTGCGAGAGTCTTCCCCACGGCTCTCATCTCCATATCTGCAGGGACCTGGTATGTCAAGGCTCCTTCGTCAGACAGGGCATCTCACTGTCAGTTCTGCACAGCATCACAGAGATGACAGGTCACCTATCTCTAAGAGCACAAAACAAAACAAAACAAAACAGAAAAAAATAGCACAAGCAAAGCTACCCATCCTCATTCCTGCAGGCCATTCCCAGTTTGATTTTTCCTCAAATCCTGCCACCACCACTGGAAAATGATGGGTCTGTCAGTGCCTTTTAATAGAGCTGGGCCCATCCATTGTCTGCCATGCAGTCGTACCGGTGCTTAGTTGTGCCGGTAAAGAAGTGCACAGAGAATCTGCGTCGGCAAAGTGGGCAGTTGGAGCGGCCTCAGCTCCACTCAGGTTCTGTGGATCCCCAGCACCCCCAACCCCACTCCACCCACCTCCTGCTTTTAATTGCACCAGGGGCCCTGCAGTGGCAATTAAGTTGTCAAACAGGAGGAGAAACCAGAGAAAATAAGGCAAAGCTCACAGCAACTGGCTGGCTCCCCGTGGCAGATTCATCTTGATTAGGTGGTGATATACTCGCATGGTGGAACAACAAAAGCTGCATTAGATGCTAATTGAGCAGGCCAGGAGATATCATAGCGCTAGCGCATAGCGCATAGTTGAGGTTGAGTGTTGCTCACTGTTTGCAATGGCATGGTGTGAACTGAAGTTCTTTTGTGGCTTCTTAAAGTTTTGATGATCCAAAAGAGAGTTGGAAAGTAGAAGCACATTTAGACACTTTGATTTAGTCCTCTGTGCCTGTAGCATATGCAACAGTCACTCTGAAATTCTTGTGTGAATTTTGTGTGTATTTGCATTTGTGAATATTAAAACTTTACCCATGCATGCTGTGTGTGGATGGCTGAAGCTGGGATGCTTCAGGTCTTGGCTGAAATTCTCTTAATGGCTGCATTACTCATCCCTTCATTTTTTGGGCTTAATTATTTTGGCTTTTGGTGAGTGGGCTGGGGCCTTTTTGTCTTTGAACACATTTTCTTGGTTGGTCAGAACAAAAATGCCTGGGAGCTTCTTGGGTCCATGGATGTGTAGACTTGAAATGAGATGTTCATTATCCCAGCAACAGTCTTTCCCATCCCTCATCAACCGACAGGTGTGTCTCAGAGTTCATGGCCAACCTTTTATGCAGTCCACTTATGTGTATCAAAAGGAACTGTACTAAGAGCAAGTCAATATTTTTGAGCTGTTGGACCACCTGAGTCCATCCTCACATACAGAATGTTAATTCAGTTGGGAATGACGCAGTTAAAGGACATCTTAAATCATGAATGAGATGCCAACAAATATGTCACTCCAAAAATCGATACAAAATGTCAAATATTTGAAAGTACTGAGTGAACCATATGCACCTGCTCCAAGTAAACCTATGGTAAAAACTTTAGTAAGTAACTCAGGTTGAGTCCACAGAGACGAGGGGAAATGTTACATTTTCTGGGCCCTTGGATCAGGGACATGCTTCATACAGCATACAGAACACTGTCTTGTGTGTGTTTGACAGTCCACAAAACAAGGAAAAAAATAACAAGGGGTGAAAAAATAAGTAGACACTTGGATTGGTGTTTGTACCCCCTTAAGGGGTAATCAATTCTGCCCTAGCTCTTTCAGCTCCCCTGAGGATTGTTTGTTGAGCACCACAAAACAGGAGGCGAAAATCCATAAGCCCCACTGGTGGCATTTTTCCATCTGTTTACACATTCACTCGCTAGCTCGCCTCCCGCATCCATGACGGTGAATGAGAGGGTGGCCATGGAGAGAGAGAGGGAGGAAGGGAGGGAAGGACGATGGCACAGAGGTCAGTGATGGCTTCAGGGGGAGAGTCATTCACACACACACAAACAAGCAAACAAACATGCAGACTTACACAAACACACACACACACACATACACACACACACACACACACAGCACAGAGAGTCACTCCGGGACAGCAGACACAGCACAAGTCTGACAGTAGAGGACAACTGAAGTAAACAAACTTACGAAACATAGGGCCACAACAGGCCACAGCTCAATCGAGCAGATCTTCTCCATGGTCGGCACTGTGCATCTGCGGGTAAGACGTTATTTGAATATGACCTTAGTAGTTCAGATAGATGCATAATTTTGAAGAAATTTAGTCTATCTCCCTTTTGCTGACCCCATCCCTGTTTCTCTCTGTTTCTTGCTTTTCTATCTCCTTGTGCTTACTCTCACTTTTTCTCTTTCCCTCTCCCACTTCCTCTCGTGCACATACATACACAGACACATACATAACGTAAGCAATCACACCCAATACACAGGAAAGCACAGCCCTCTATTCACGGCTGTACAGTATATTTGCATCTCTGCGGTTGTTGGACTTGTGCAATCACTAGATGAACACAACCACCAATAGAGAAGGTAGGGCAAAACCTGGCACCGTATCACTCCTTGTCTGCTTACATCTCTCCCGAAGAGCCCACAGGGAATTGCTGCCAGTGATGGGCCTGAGAACCTCTAGATAACACCAACACTGAAGGAGAACCCACAGTGAGGCTAGAAAGGGGTATGATTAGCATCTGACTTAGCATCTGATCTGAATTGATCTCATTACCCCAAGACTTAGCATCTGATCTGAATTGGGAGAAACATTACTGGGGCCGGGAAACCCCCAAAAGGCAGCCTACAGACCCCAGCCTGTGTGCTGTGAACTGCCTGTAGGCAAGGATTATACACCAAACCTTTTGGCACTGCTTGCAGAGTAGTGTACATCTTTTGATTTTTTCTGGTTCAAGGACCCTAAAAGTAAAAAAAAACACCACACTGTTGGACAGGAGGAAACTTCTTTCTGTAACACTCCTCCCCATTAAAACTTAATGGCAGGGTAGCTGTAGGTGTGTGCACTACCTGTTATAGAGACTCTTTAAAGGTTAAAAGTTCAGTTGCAGACAAGGTCAAAAGCCTGCACTGTTTAATCAATTTAATAAAAAAAAAAAAAAAAAAACGGCTAAAGTACGGCTAGATCAACTGGTTGTTTGTGTGTCGTTGTTTTTTTAATGTGTGTGCCGGGTCTGGCTGTCTGCCAGTCTGGGAGTGGTGTAAATGAAAAATGTGGGCGCACGGCCGCATGAAACCAGCGCAGATGAAGCCCTGTAATGACAGGGGCTTTCAGGGGGGTGGGGATGGGAAGGGAGCGTTTAGGGTGGGCTGTGGGGGTTTGTAATGAGATCACTAATGAAGGTAATGAATGAAAAGCAGCATGGTGCAGACTGAGGGCTGGGTGGGTGGATGGGTGGGTGTGGAGAGAGGGGGGGATCTCGTCCACAGCAAACAACACAGATCCAAGGAACAACTAGACCGGGATGGAGGGAAAGAGCAAGACTGGAGGATAGACAGGAGGAGTGAAAAAGGGGTGGGGGTGGGGGTGGGTTAGAGAGACACAAACAGGTTATTGTTTGTCTAGCCATGTTTTTAATATTTTAATGACCAATTACTGCCAAAGAGGACACTGCTTAGCTATAAAAGCTCTTCTCATTGGGGGTCTCCACAATTAGTAATGTTCCTCCTCTGGTGTTCCTTCTCTCTTCCTCCTCTTATTGGAAAATGGGTTGTACATGTGTGTCTGATTCTCCAAAGGCTCATCCAGACCTGCCAGAACCAATCTGTCTGATGTGTGACAGAAGTCCCATTAGTGTAGAAGTCCTATTAATGTGTTTGACCTTGTCCATTACATGTGAAAAAGTGAATTGTTTTATGTTCAGATTTTCAGCACTTCAACACATTAAAGTCCTTCAGTTGTTATGATTCTGTCTCCCGGGACATCGGCCCTCCGATGGACTTACGCTGCATTGCAACTTCCTTGTTTTGTTTTTCCTATGTTTCCCCATGTGCTTATGTTTTGTTCGTCTGACCTGCCCCTTTCTTCCCTCATTGTTCCACACCTGTGTTTTATGATTCTGTTTTCCCCTAATGAGTTTCACCTGCCTCTTGTTTGTTACTTTGCTCCCTTCCCTGTATATTCTCCAGTCCTTTCATGGCTCGTTGTCTGATTGTCTGACCGTGTTCCTGTCCGTAAATCTTCACGCTATCTGTCGTTGTATATTTTCTCCCGTGTTACCCCAATTCCCGTTCTGTGTTTTGCCTTTTCTGAGTCTTCTGAAGTTTTTCTGCCTTTTTGGTTCTGTGAACAACTCTGAGTTTTTGACTGCTGTCTTCTTAATTGGATTATTGCCTTTTTGTTGGATTTTTGCCTACTCGTTGTATGGATTACCTTTTTGTTTCTTTTTGATCTTCTGAGCGTTTTCCCTTTTGGTGATTATTGAACTTTTGTAAATAAATCAGTCTTAATCTGCATTTGGGTCAGTCTGAATTTTCACGTACTTGACAGTACAATCAGACCAAAAATGGACCCAGCGGATTTTGGACATTTCTCGGCAGTGGTGCAGCAGCATGGAGCTCTGCTCGACCGACAACAGACTCAAATTCAAGATCTAGTGACAAGCCTCAGAGAGGTTATAGCCCAGGGCCAACCATCCCAACCTTTTCCCGTGCAGACTGAACCTTCAGTACCCGCCCCATTAGTTTCCGCAGCCCCAACTTACCACAAACCTAGGCTTCCTCCGCCTGAACGATACGCTGGGGAGCCGCTCCTTTTTGTCTCAATGTACCCTGGTCTTTAGCCTCCAACCTTGGTCTTTCCCCACTGATCGAGCCAAGGTTGCCTATGTGATAACCCAGCTGTCGGAGCGTGCCAGGGAGTGGGGAACGGCGGTCTGGGATAATGACTCGCCAGTCTGCGACAACTTCCGGGAGTTTTCTGCCGAGATGAAGCGGGTGTTCGACCGCTCCAAGCATGGGCATGAAGCGGCCCGCGAACTTCTCCATCTGCGTCAGGGCTCTCGTTCAGTCTCGGACTTCGCGATCGAGTTCCAGACCTTAGCGATATCTTCAGGTTGGGGAAAAGAGGCCCTGTTGGACACTTTTTTAAACGGCCTCTCTGAAGACCTGAAGGATGAATTTGTTTCCCATGATCTACCCAATTCCTGTGAGGGATTAATTAACCTGGCAATCCGAGTCGACACTAGACTTCAGTCTAGTGCCTCTGTCTGTCTGTCCTCCGGTTTCCATCCCCAGAGCAACGGCCAGACGGAGAGGGCGAACCAGCTCCTGGAGACTATCCTGCGCTGTATGGTGTCCCAGAATCCTACTTCCTGGAGCCAACAACTTCCCTGGGTTGAATATGCTATTAACTCTCACGTTTCTTCTGCCACAGATCGTTCCCCCTTCGAGTGTTCAGTGGGTTACCAGCCACCGTTGTTCCCGGATCAGGAGCAGGAGGTCGGAGTGCCGTCAGCCGAGACCTTCATCCGACGTTGCCGGCGAACTTGGAAACGCACCCGTGCCACTCTTCTCCGTTCGTCAGCAAGGATGAAGGCTCAGGCTGACAAGCATCGCTCCCGAGCTCCGCAGTACCGGCAGGGGCAACGTATGTGGCTCTCCACAAAAGACCTACCCCTAAAAATGGAGTCCCGTAAGCTTTCCGCCCGTTTCATTGGCCCGTTTCCTATTTCCAAAGTCTTTAGTCCCACCGCAGTTCAGCTCAAGCTTCCCCTGCCCCTACGACGCATTCATCCCACCTTCCACGTCTCCAGGATTAAACCGTTTATTTGCAACCCCATGCACCCTCCCCCTGATCCCCCACCACCCCCCCCCCCCCCCGACTCATCGATGGCTCAGAAGCGTACACCGTCAAACGTCTCTTGGACGTTCCGTGTTTTGCCTTTTCTGAGTCTTCTGAAGTTTTTCTGCCCTTTTGGTTCTGTGAACAACTCTGAGTTTTTGACTGCTGTCTTCTTAATTGGATTATTGCCTTTTTGTTGGATTTTTGCCTACTCGTTGTATGGATTACCTTTTTGTTTCTTTTTGATCTTCTGAGCGTTTTCCCTTTTGGTGATTATTGAACTTTTGTAAATAAATCAGTCTTAATCTGCATTTGGGTCAGTCTGAATTTTCACGTACTTGACATCAGTATAGCATACATTACAGCCTCAGGTTGCAATGCTGATCAAGGCGCACTAAGAACTGAAGATACTATGATGCTAAAGAACTGAGGATGCTAATACATGTGTTAGGCCAGTCCCGTTTTAAAACAAAACATGTCACTTATAGCAGCAAAAGCTTTCACAAAGCTTGCAGTGCACTTTGATTATGTACAGAGATTTTATTGCAGTAAATCTGCAATATAGAATTTAAATAAACATTAAAAACAATGTATGTTCTTCTTTCCTATTGTCAAGGATTCTGTCATTCTAGTAGATAAAAAAAAACAACTTTGCTTCAACAAGCGTCATGACATTTAAAACAACTTAACAGGACAATTGTTATGTCTTCCAACAAAAATGCTATTCTTTTGTTTTATGGGACACAGAAAGTTAGTTTATTCACAGTAATGCAGTTTATTTCTCTTCTAGGCAGGGTTTCATGGGGACATTTACTGTCTACTGTTGACACATTTGCCAAAGTAAAAAAAAATCAGTGTAACATAATCCTCCCGTGGGCTGAGTCTTGTGCACAGCAACACACACACAGACACACACACACACACACACACAAAGATTAAACACTAAAGCTCAAGAATGTGATCCCACAAAATGCCAAACACAATATTTCATATTAATGGCAGCCACTAGTCTCAAATTAGACAAAGAGCCCTGAGCACTTGATAATGGGCTTAGTCTGTCAATGTTTTAAAAAGCTTGAAAATATCATGTTGTTCTTAAAATTGGAAGAAAAGGAAAAGATCTGTTTCACAGTCTTAGGGGTCTGGCATTGAGCTTATTGACTCGAAGGTTCAATCTATTCCAAAGCTCAGAAATAAAGGCATGCACAATATTGTAGACTAAAAGAATGTTGGTGTTCAAGTTCAAGTTCAGGATAATAGCAGCAGTTGCTCTTGTGACAAACATAGCACTGGTCTGACTACATTATCTCATGGGAAATTCGCAGTTATGCTTTAAAAATCTGAAAACGTAATGTGTGTGTCTTCACATGATTAACCTGCATCACCCAGCTGACCTTAAGAATACCCTACAGTCTCTATACCAAATAAACTTTTGTGTCTCAGTGTATGTGTGTTTGTGTATGTGAGAGAGAAAGAGAGAGAGCCAGTGTGTGTGTACATATTGTATGCAGTGATTAACCCCACTTTCTGACTGCGGGGAGCAACTGAGCAGTTTGGATGTTTACCATTGTGAGTCTTTTTTTGTTATGTGCTTCCTAAAGAGCATTACGGTGTGGGGAAGTGTTTCACTATCTTGGCATAGTTCTGTGGTTTGAATGGGATAGAAGGAAGCATGGGGCAGCAGCCCTTGTTCCAATGAGAACCGAACTTAAGTACCCATTAAATCACAGGACACACACACACACAGAGAGAGAGAGAGAGAATATTTTCATTATTGATGAAGATGGGCAGCTATGCTGGTAATTGATAAGTGTGTTGTGACTCCCTGTCCCTGTGTGTCTCTTGATTGTTTCTTTGCAGAAAATTAGCTCTCCTCTTCCATTACTCATCACACACAACTCCCCCCACTCCATTCCCCTTCTGGGCCCTTCAGTCATTAACAAGAAAAACAGAAAACTAATGACAATTGACCTTTTCCTACTGTTTGGTACCTCCTAGCACAGTGTGGTCTCTGAATGAGTGCATGTGTGAATAGCATAGATTAAAAGCAGTTGTGATAAAGGACTGAGAAGGAGGGAGGAACAGACCACCAATTTCTAAGAGTGATTACATATCATAACCACAGTAGCCACTGTGATACAACATACAGATAGTCTAAACTTACTGAGTAAGTATGTTACTTGACATATATAATGACAATGCATATGACCACATTGTAATGTGTTGAATTCAATCAAAAACAACTGAATGGGATGTAAACATATTTATGTGGAGGAAAGTAAGGCATCAACCCAAGCATCTAAAAGTTCATATCAAATCATTTGACATTGGTTCATTCTATATCACTGTATGTATAACCACTAACATGCTAACATTGAGGCTAATTTGCCACAAAGTATTTTTCTCTAATGCTATTTGTTTCCTTTAGTAATTGCAGTCATTTTGCCTTTTTGGGCTTTCTATGGTCTGCAGCCACAGCGACATAAACGTTTTGGCTAGCTGAGCCAAAGAGCCCACTGTCCAGGAATAACAAGCCCAGAGTGTGCCAGCAGACATCTGTTCCCTCCCTTCCATTTGGGGTCGTGTGAAGTATGTGCTGTGGAACTGGAGAACGCAAACCATGACTATAGAAAGCAGAGAGTTTTCACTAAACTGCAGAGCGTGTCTGATGTGCTCGACTTGTGGCATCACTCCGGCTCGGTGGGTGGTTTCCATTTGCTGTCAGAAATATTAATTGGAAAGCCATGCCAGAGGCTAAGTTCTGTCTGATTGGAGGGCGCAAATCTGTTGTGCCGAACACAGATTTGCAATGTTTAGACACAACAGCTACAGGTTTAGTGGTCAGGAAGCTTATAAACATAACCCTGTTAAAGTTGAGAAAGTCACAGCAGGTTGATAATGGGTTCTAAGCGATCTTTGCTTCAGTTTGTTATAGTATCACTTTTCAGACTCAAAGCATTAAGAAAAGGGTTAGTGCAAGATAATTACACTTTTTTCTCTCTCATTTTTTGCCTCCCAGAATACCAAGAAGACAGGGGCACATAAGGGTGAGTTAACATCGCAATTATAAAATTACAGCTCAACATAAATTAAGAAAACATGAGCCTTTTGCTTGCTTTATTCTCCCCTTATTTCTGTGTGGTTTATGGTATGTGCACCACATCAAACATTGTCCAAATAATGAGGCCTCCCTGCTTCAATTCATCTCATGATCAATAGACTCAGATAGGAGGCCTATGTTATTAACAATTCTTTTGATAGCTCTCATTCAGAGTATCAATACCAGCAATTTTACACTCCATCTACATCCAAGCACCACATACGCAATTAGACTAAAGGGTCTTCAAGGGGTACCATCTGGATGAAAACTGAAGCCAACTGAGGCTCTTGAGGTTATTTTGTAATAAAACCAGGTATGTCTCATCAACTTTCTGGTTCATTTTCACCCCTCGGCCACTGGGGTTACTACCTGCAGACTTGTCTGTCAATGCTCATGCAGTGAGCAAACCAGGTAGAGATGTGCGCACACTACCCTCTTTTGGTGAGTACACACATCTACAGGCCAATTGTACAATCAATAATTTACAATGATCATTTCACTATTCTTTTGTTTGATTGCAGACCTTGGTAAAGCAGATCTAGCATATGTTGACCCAGCAGGGGATTAATACTTTTCCTGAGTCCACAATCTGTCAACCTTAATCATTTGTTGCAGCCTTAATCATTCAAACTGCTTGTGTCAAAACAGTTACTTTTCAACACAGTCATTGGCTGACGGTCATAATCCATTTAGACAGTAAGACTGTGAGGGAATTCTTCAAGAATTTAGGCGAGACTGTTTCCTATTGAAATATTGCTCACTAGAAGATAAACGCTAAGGAATTTGGTAAGAGTGTCTCTCATGCACACCCATTTCCCAACAATGTGCAGCATCTGTTTCCGCCCATTACTTTGTGTTCATCCCACACAATAACTTATTAGAGGTGAAAGATTAATTTTCTTAATTCAGTTGAGCTCACTTTGTGAAAGTAGGCCCTTCGAGATAACCCTCTCCCCATTAGCCAAATGGAATTAAAGAGATCAGTTATCACAATACGTCAATGAGTGTTCAAGGACTGTAGAATCTGGTACGTCTGAATTTGCCTATTAGTAATGCATGTATCTTCATTCATTCAGCTAGACACACTGCTCATATTTTGAGCCATGTGCCTCACTTGCAGCATTTACACATGAGGTTTTTATTATTCCTTTTCCTTTGATGGGATCAAGGGCAATGATTTTAAAATGGTAGTTTTGGCCTTAGGGCTAAATTTCTTGCATCCAGGGAGACCATTCACCTTCCGGGACGGCTGATGGACAGGGCGATCTCCAAGTGCTCAGAAAACACAAAAGCCTGATAAATGGGCTCATGTGACCCTAAATTTATTTTCGTTTTCTTCCAGCCACTGATGGCTGCTGTCTGTGTGTGCATGCCAAGCAAAGCAAAGCGTTGAGAGAATTCCTTCACAACATGGCAACAGCATAGTAGATCTTATATTCCCAGGCAGAGTGCCGAAAGCTTCAAATGCTGGTATTTGTTCAGAGAGAAAGGCCATCATTGATCCAGGGAGGGAAAAAACAACAACCCAGAGACATTTTTTAAGACTTCAGTGGAATAGTTTTTGTTCTTAAGAATAGAAATGGTGGTAAATACTACCAATACATGTACAACTACTGCCTTTACCTGTAATGATAGAACACAAAAAGCCTCAAATCTCAAATTCTCAGTTTTAATGAACCGAAAACACCAAAAGTTGACCAAATGTCTAAAATGAGATGTGATCATGTTCGAGAACGTGAAGGTCTTATTCTGAAGACTTGGCCAGCGTCTCTGGGGCAGCTGATGCAGGCGTGAGCTGCCAGCACGGGAGGAGCTGCTCCCTGGATCCTGATGACTTCCAGATGACAGCCGAGAGGCCGGCCAGAGACACAGCTCCACGCTAATGCAGAGAAGTGAAGGCATGTGTGTGTGTGTGTGTGTGTGTGTGTGTATGTGTGTGGGTGAGTGTGCCTGTGTCAGAGAGAGAGAAACAGAGGGTTAGAGGAAGAGAAACCTATTGAGAAGAACCAGAAGACAGCGCTGAGGTGGTGGAGTATGTAAGTCGTCTGTAATCCTCTTCAAGGACTTGAAATACTGCTACTGCTGTTCAGCACCTTTGGCCCTAACAAATCCTGAAGCCAGAGTCCAGTCTGAGAAACTGAGAGACACAGACAGAGAGAGAGAGAGAGGCATGGAGGGGACCAGGCTTAGCAGGGTGGTACCTGTAAGGCTTTTGGTCATCACAGTCTTCTACTGCAACTGCACTCTCTACTTGACTGCTGCCTCACACTGGAGCAAAGGTAAGACGCCTGCTGGTGATGATTCGGTCCTTGACCACACACAAACACACACACACATACACACACACACACACACACACACACATAAACACACACACACACACAAACGCAGACACACACAAACACGCACACACACACACACACAGACACACACACATACACACATAAACCCCCACACACAAACGCAGACACACATGCACACACACCTGATCTTAATACAAGAAGTTATTACCAAAGTTACTCTGAATGATGTTCAGATTATTTAGAATGCATATGTGATATATATCAGTTATCAAATTTGCCTGTGGATTTTTTTACCAAAGAAAAAGAGAGGATTTGTATACTGTTTGGATATGTTCAGAGATGCAGAACAGCTACTAAATAGTAAGACACACCATCCAGGAATCCAGGAAACTCCAGTAAAAATAAACCTCAGCAGAACCTTGTTCTGTGAGTCATAATTCTTAAAGTGATCCAAAAAAAAAAAATGTTTCCCATGAATAGTCTGTTTTTCTAAGTAGGCACTATCATGTCCTTGATAGCATTCAAAGGTTTTGAAAGGCACTTGTCTATTGGTATTGGTATGACAACTGTAGGTCAGAGACGGTATACCTTCTAGTGCCTTGGAAAGGAGCCAGTTAGATTATTATGTCCCTGATAGATTTCAAAGTGAACTTGTATAAAGTGGTTTGACCGTTGACTTTAGCAGAAGTTCAAACTGTGTGGCTGTGGTGTAAATATTTACATTTTGACAAACACTGAGTTTTACGAGGAAAAAAAAAAAACATTCTCAAGTGGATCGAAATGCCACATAGCCTAATAGCTTACTGTAACTCAGGGGACAATCCTTCCCTTGGGACATAAGTCCTGTTTGGGCCAAAAACATTTAACAGCCATTTCTTTAGAAAATGGATATTTATTTTTTCCTGCTTAATGCAGAATATTTTTTTCATTAAAAGGCACACAAGGCGCCAGTATTTGTACAGACTTGCCAAATGTTATCTCTTAAAAAGGAAAAAAAATAGTTAGTGTTAGAGTTAGTGGGCCTGAGCGAAGTGCTGTAATTAGCCTTAAAATATGTAAAGCTATTCTGGCCAAAATCTCGAGCAAGTTTTCTTTAGAAGTTCTCCCAGACAGTCATGTGGTTACTTCAGAGATAAGCATACTTTTGACGCATACCAGTTGGTGTAGTATGCCTCGGTTGGGTTGATGAATAGCGGGTGCTGCTGCCTGTTTTGAGTATGTGACGCCTGTAAAAATGTGATGGATGGGCATGTCGTCTGTTAATTAAGCCTCAGCCGTCACTCTCAGAGTGAGCAGCCCACACGAATGCCAAAACAGCCTAACGTCAAACACCTGCCCATGCAATCTGCCATGCACAAGGTTGCAAATGAGCATCGTTAAGTTGTTTTGGATATATAAACTCCCAGGCCCTGAGAAAGAACTGCTTGCAGCCTCTCAGGAATGTGATGGGAGGATTTGTGGCATATTTCCTGATTTAGGGCTATTTTAGGTACTTCCAGACCATGTCTGCAGATGTTCTCTGCACAGATGGTGTTGTGTTTGTTGTAGTATAGGCTATGTTTAAGAATTAGAACACTTTAATTTCTAATACTACATGGCATACAGAGAGAGAGAGAGAGACACGCTATGTTTACATACTGCCACTTTGCAGTTAATAGTCACTGAAATCTGTCAGAGCCATCACAGGCATGTCTAACACTAGCATGCCAAGCACCTAACAGACTTTACCAATATGTCTAACAGGACAACTGTCATTGCACTGGGCATATCACTGAGTACTATATTTGGTGATGTGTTGTTCATGCATTTCTGTGAGAATGTCAGGTATAGTCATTTCTTCTTCACATGACCATGTCTTACAATTTATCTGAGATAGAAATCAGCTCTTTGCATACATACAAAATGCACTTTAAGATGACTGAGAGGACAAAATGCCCTGTAGACGTGTCTCACACTGAAACACAAGTCTCACACTGACAGTCCTCGGTTTTTGGCCCACCGAATCGGCACCAAAGCTATTTTTTTTCCAGAACAAACATATTTAATCATTAACAACCAGGAATTTTGTTGTTTGTTGTTTTTTGCACACTATTACATAATGGACTGAAATTTAGGAGGATTTAATAACAACCATGTGTACAGTAACTGGTTTACAGACACATTTCCCAAGTCACTCTCCAACAGATGGAGGCATGAATGAGGAGGGCAGGAGATACTGTAGACATTCTTATCAGTGCAAAACCTGATATGTCAGTAGATGTTAGTAAAAAAAGAAGGTACGGCCAGATAGCCGTAGCCAGATAGCAGATAGACTCTTTCGCTTCACTTCACTTTGTGAAGACTGGCTACTCTCAGTAGGCATATGTATACTTCCAGGCAGGTAGATACTTTCTCAGAACTTTTGGTTCTGCCATCAATCTCTGTTCGCTGATTGGATGTTTTTTTTTTTATTTAAAAAAGCAGGGGGAACCAAAGCCTTATGAGAGTTCCCTGACTCTTGTACTCTAGCAAAATGCAATATAGAGCTGAGATTTTATGGCAACACATAGCTAATGGCCAGATGGAAGAACAGGAGCACTTCATCATTTTGACCATTTTTGGGAGTAGTTCATCACCTATTAGCTCTGCTTTTCCCCAGTGTGTTTACTAGATGCCAACTCAAGTTACACTGTGTTCCTTGAACTGAGCTTTGCTGGCCAACCCTGGTCCAGACTCTGTCCGAAAGATTTAGTATTTGTTTGTCCCTTCTTCAAGCAAACATTCTTGGCATGTTTGGTAATTTGGAGTCAAAGGAACTTGTGAATTAATTTGAGTGTACATGTCTGTGTTTGAATTAGAAGTACAAAAAGAATGTAGTGGAATGCACAGATGACCCCATGGAATCATTTGCCACACAGTGATCTGCTGGTGTTGGGAAAGTAGTGATTGTCATTAAGCCGTATATTTTTTTCTCTAATTGACATGTTTATGATACTTTCTATGAGATTCCAATGATCTGTCTTTCTAAAGTCCCAAAACTCTTTGTTGCCCCACCTGCACAGACACACTATAAAGGAGCTACAGTCAGTGTGGTTTGAATCATCTCATACCTCACCATTACAGATCCCAGGTGTGGCATATGTGTTTGTCGGTTCAGCACTCCATTTAAAAGGCTGAGGCCTCCTCTTGCTTCTCTGGCCACATGCTAAGGATATGACAAGGGGTAGACAACTCATCACAGATGTGGTGCAAATGTCTGGGCACTTTGAAAATTTTCCCCACCCCCACACACACCGAGCCTCACACACACACACACACACATAGTACTTTGAGAAGGATTCTCTAGACCTTGTCTCCTGTCCTACTGTACAACTACATCCTGTCGTCAGTGTCTCTGAACCATCCAAAAGAAGTCATGCTTCATTTCATGCTTCTGCAGAAACAGGGAATGGAAGCATTACCTATTCTGTGCTCAGACGAGCCACCAAAACTTGCCTGGTGCAATGTGAACTCCTTCAACCAATTAGAGGTGATTTCACCGGTATTGCATATGGGGTCATCCGGTGAGCCAGCCGTATGAATCATCCATATTCCCACCACCCCATGACAGGCTATAATTTAGAGTTAGAGTTAGAAGGGTAGGTGATGAATCACACTTTTTTCAGACCTCTTGTGCATTATGTTTTTTTTTTTCACCTGAATTTCTCCTCTCCCTCTCTATTTCTCAGCCCTCTACCCATCTGCATACAGAGTGAAGAGAGAGACACCAGCTCTCATCAACCCCACCTTCCAAAAGTCTGTAAAGGACATCAACTTGCTTTATGAGGTGACTGAAGTCTTTGTTGTAAAGGCGTGAACATGGCAAGAATAATTTACATTTCTTTTAACACAGAAAAAATATAATTGAATTGAATTGGGCCTGGGCCTACAGTTACCATCAGCAACCAAATACATACATACATACATACATACATACATCTTTTTTTGAGCATCACTCTTATTCTTATTAACCGATTCAAAAGAGCCAATGAGCACATCCTCTCAATTGTTTAGTGTCTGAGGTCTAAAACAGCAGTGCACGTTACTGTTGAAGCTTCATAGTCCATTCATTGAAGTGCTATTCATTTGGGAGAATGCTCGTTATGTAGAAATGTCCATGTCAAAACATTTGTGAGTAACTAAAAACAAAAGCACCCTATTGTTCTTCTTAGCATGCAAAGTTTGGAAGTCCCCTGGTGCTTTTTTGATTTAACATCCATGTTTAAACTCGTTATAAGCATCTGACATAGTGCCTGTGCCTCTGAGGTCAGCCAACACTGTACTCAATTAAAATACAGATTTCACATAAACTTGGAAATTTTTAGGGCTGCTGTAGGTGTTCTACCATTTCCTCAGCTTTTGCAAAACTTTACTTTCACAAACTTTCATCAACCAATCTCACCCTGTCTCTGTCTGCCCTCTTTGACTTTGCTAAATCTCTCACAGGTCACCACAGGAATGTGGTTAACAGTGATGATGCTTTGTGATTTCAACATCTATTGTGTTTGTTGTGACTGATAGCAGAAAGCTTGTTGTGGAGTCGTGGAATGACAAACAAACAAAGTAGAACAACAGAGTACTCAGGACCTTTTTCATTCTTGACAGTCAGTCATCTGCTTTGAGCTAAAGTGTTTTGCACAAGAGGAAGCGGTATTACATCCTGCCTTCCAAAACAAAGACAGATATCCAAGGACAGACCTTTAAATGTCAAAGTTAAGTGGCTCAGGTGAGCAAACAAGGATAGCTGTCCAAAAAGAAAAAAAAGTTGCCAAAGACTTTGTGAAGAAAAAAAATTTGACCATTAGATCATCTGATCTAAACCAATTACTGCATATGGCAAATGACTGATCAAACTCCACTCTATTAATGAGTTGTTGGCAGGTGGCATAAATCAAAACATTGTCAGATATTTTCTTTGCCTAACTGATGCCTGGACTAACATTAAGTCATCTATTCTTATTTACTTATGGTTTAAATCAGGAAAAAATTTGAAATCATTTCTCAGTGACCCTTGACTTTCTCTTTTAGATCCTGACATCAGGTCTTCATCTGGAGGATGAGGAAGGTCTTTTCAATGAGGTGGATAAAGAGCTGGCCTCTCTACGGCGTGTCCAGATGCTTGAGGTAATCTGCAAGGACGTGCTTCCCAGGAAGCTGTCTGATATTCGGCGCCTGATTGCCCAGCTGAAGCATCACAATGGCTCGCTCCGCCGGGATGATTTCGAGCGCACAGTTCTGACTATGGTCTACATGGCACAGAAGCTCACGCACACATCGGCAGGCCACCAGAGAGACCTGTGGGCCGAGGCCCTACTGGAACTGGAGCGAGCCATCAGACAGGACCTCACACTCAAATAAGCAGGAGTTTGGAGCTGTCCGGTCAGTGTGTGTCTGTCGGGACAACATGGCAGGGAGGCCGGCTCATGGGACAGTCTAGCATTCAAGTACTGGGCTGAGCTTTTGGAATGCCCTCTGACCCTGTGACCACAGAATTTCAGTAGGTTAAACAAGCACAGGTTCAACAATTTTATAAAACATTTTATGGTGACTGTATATACTGTATCTGAGGAGTTAAAACAAGCATAGATGTGACAGACCATGACATTTTACATGCACATCATGGTACCTTAATAGTATCTGTAACTGTACTTTTCCTTTTATTGTTTTGTACTATATCATAATAACTTTGATGTAAATTAAGTGCTTGAAGTGCTGAAAATAAGAAAACAATTAGTGAACAAGCACATACAATTAGTTTACATATTTATTGGTAATCCAAGGTGGTCCAAGGCTTTCCGTTGCTGACCTCTAGTGGCAAGCATTTTTTTTCCTATCAAACTCCACTTCTCATTTAGAGCTGAACATACTGTGTTAACACCAGGGGTATAAATAAAATGAATAAAATATTCCTATGGTCCCTGGTGGTCCCCAACAAAAATCCTTGCATTAGCATTCTAACCCCACCCCCCTGTCCCCCTGCCTTTACACATTCAAAAAGCAATTCCATTCCATCTAAATACAGAAGAAAGTGCCTAAAGTTTTCTCTGTATATAATGTGACTGGTCTGTTTGAACATGTAGATCATTGGTTCTCAAACCATGGGAACTACGTTACATCAATCTGTCAGAATATTAGTTATTATTAGTTATGTGAAACAAACAGTAGATTTAACGCAGTAGGCCTATATTTGACCAAAAAAAATAATAAATCCTTTTAAAACTGCTCCTACACTGTCAAGTTTTGCCAAATGCAATAACATGTCTATTTAAAATTGTTGTGGTATTAGCAAAAATGTTTTTAGAATAAGAGTTTAAAAGCACCTGAAAGAACACATGGCTATAATCTTATACTTTCACATTTTATGTTGGCAGTAATGATTAAAGCATGTGCATGTACAGCTGTTACAGTTAGTTAAAGAATGGATATTAGGATAATGTGTCTCTATCTTTAGAGAGGGCCCAAGAGTGGAGGTGTGATTATTGGGAAGTTTGAAGTTTGAGCAAAATTCCACAAAAACAGAAGAATTTGCTTTGCTAATATTTATTTTCTGTATACAGCAGAGAGATGCCAGCATAGGTCTAGTTTATCAGTTTGCTTTTCCTTCTCCCCTAATTACAATTTCATTTAGAGTTGTATGCCTGGTCTCTAAACTATTGTTTTTGGCCTGGCTAATATAGGCTACTTAGGGCCCTCCTTATATCTGCGTTTGAACTACAATATGTTTTAAAGGCATTAAAATAGAGCAAAGGTTCTTAAAATGTCAACTCATCTAGTAAAAATGCATTTGTGCCATATTTATAATCCCATAAGCCCACTTTGCAACTTGAATATTTGATTTTGCCATGAAACTGCAATGCTGTTATGCTGGTGAAAAGGCCTCATACAGCAGGATGCTAAAAGTGTTTCATTCCATCAGTTGATCTATTCTTTGTTCTTCGCCTGCTCAACTTTGTATTTTAATCAATTTTCATACAGAAGCATTTGCAGTGATGTTGATTTGAGTGATGTTATTGGTTTCCACCATGAAGTCATGATGCATGGATGCTATCAGGACAGCAGCGTAGCCCTGATGAAAGCAGTAACTCCCACAGCGCTCACTGTTCAGCAAAGTATAATCAATAGCCCATCAAGGCCCATTTTAATGGCTCAGATAAAGATACATAATGTGGTCTTGTCAGCCATGTGAGATCTAGTCCTCTATTAAATACAGTGTTCTGTCTATTGGCTGATTACAGTAAAAACAACAACATGCATTTTTTAATAGAAAATATTTTTTAAAGAAAAAGAGAAACTTTAAAGGAGATATATTTAAGACATTATTGTAATAACTTTGAAAAAATGCCTTCAGGGGTTGAGCAATCACATTAGATTTAATGCATAAATGAAAGCATTACTTTTCTAACAGAATGAAACTGACTGACATATGTGCAGTTTGGAGACATTAAGGTCTCCACATCCATTTCAGTACTTAAATATTGAATTAACACTGAAAAATATGGCAGTTTGCACATGAGCTCTGAGGAGATGTCAGTACCTTTACCGTTAAGACTTTCCAATGTCTAGAAAACATTTGATGCCATTTTTGATATAGCATAGTTTCAGTTTCAGTTCCTCCAGGTTGTAGATATCATGGCATACCTTAGATAGAACAGATGCAATGCAGTGTTCTGGGCAACTCATGGAGACTAGGTACAGGTTGGTCAGTCCCCTAAAAGCCTCTGGGAGGATCATAGACAGTCGTGGATATACTAGCTCTGGAATGTAGTGAGAGCATTGTGTTGACCCATGGTTAGCCCACACATAGAGAACTATGATGTTATTTTGGGACTGTAGAACAATTAACTGCAAAGTCAGAAACATACAGCAAGCTCTCAGCTGACTACCTGGGCAAGAGACGTGAGGTTGGATGGATTAAATCATCATAAGGATAGGCCTCATCCAGCACAATGCATTTCCTAGACATCCAGGCAAAAACCCAGAATACATCCATGGCCTCACCCAGAACAGAGTAGAGGAATAGCATAGTGAATCCTCAAAAAACACCTGCTGTCCTCTCAGGCTGAACTGGTCAGTGCGAAACGGTCCTTTAGGCTGGAGACAACTGCATGCTGTGTACAGTCAGTGAACAAGTAAATTCTGGCCTCTGTTGCTGGACATACATGCCTTATAAGGAGAATTGCATAGATAGTTCAGGAAACTGACATCAGTTTTTGTGGAGAAGGCTTTGCACCCTAGTGAGGTGAAAGACTGAATTCTGAGCTTTGACTTTTGGAACAAAGTCTACAAAGGATATCTTCTACCAAAAGGGTTTCTTCTGTTTTTAGTGTGTATTCCATCATGTTTCTACTTGTTGGGTGTGATAAAGTGATGTGTTGTGTCACTACTTGGCCAGAAGGTGTCAGTCATATCATTCCAATGACTTCAGTTGCATACAGTACCTAACAACTCTTTTGTATACTGTATGCAATTGTCACCAGCACAGGACTTCCTCAATGATCACAAATTCAGCCTGAGAGGACTCCGTGTTTTTTCAGATTGTTTGGTCCAACTTTAAGGATTCACAGACTATGATCTTTCTCAACTTTCTTCTGGTTGTGGCTGTGGATTTGTTCTGTGTGTTTGCCTGGATGTCTAGAAAATGCATGGTGCTGGATGAGGCCTCACCTTATCCTGGTTTCTCTATGTAACAATTGGATTATTACCCGGGTCCTCAGCTGAGATCTTCCTGTAAGGATGTGTCTGACTTTGCAGTGGATATTTCTACAGTCCCAAAGTTCTTTTTTTGTGGGAGCTTGTATATGCATGGCTATTTGTCTGCAATCCTCCCAGAGGCCTAGTCTATTTGTGAGGCTGTATTTGCACTTTTGTCTTTTCCAAATATTAATTTGCTTTTTATACAGTAAAAGAATACTCTGTGTCATGGGAAAAATATTGCAATCTAGAAAAAGTCACACGTAAACCTTGGAAGAATAGGATTTCTAAAATAACACCAAACATGTTCTTTGAACTTCAGAGCTTGGAAATCTTAATCCTTGGAAATAATCCACTGAGGCACTTGGAAGCATCTTCCTTTGCCCATTTCCCCTCACTCAGGGTCCTCCATCTTGGGAATCTGAAGTTTTCCAGCGCTGAGCACACTGGCATGCAAGTCCTCAACTTTAGTCTCATATTTGAGAGTTTCCATCACCAACTGTCTGACCTCTTTATATCTGTCTGACCTTTTTACATCTACCCAGGTACATCTCTTACACCTCTAAAAGTATCCCTTTTTGTAGCAAGTCAGACAAAAAGCAAGTCAGTCCTTTTGGTCTAAAAACTGGCTTAGAGTCTTAGATGCCTTGCCTTGTGCGTAAGTGTTTTGTGTTGGGCCTGGATTTTAAAGCGTTGTTTGAAATTGTTTCATACAAATGTTATGACATCAAACTTTTTCAGAAATTGCCTGATCGAGCAGCAATGCCATAGCTGCCTGCAGGACTGTCACTGACATCAAGCAATGGATGTATGTCCAAACACTGAAATCTTTGAGACTGAGATGTCTTTGGATAAACCATGTAACATTCACTTAATGTTAACCGTGTGCTATTTAGTGTTTAGCATGTTAGCATTTATGCATGCAATGTGCTAGTTCTATCCATATGAAGACTGATATGCTAACTCTAGCTAGTCATCTTGTTCACTGTAATTTAATGACACCAGCCAATTACCTTCTCTTTTTTATTTTATAACTACAAACACCCCCCCACATACATACAGACACATACATATTAACATATGGTAAACATATAACAAATACCAACTTTATTAGACAACTAGAATTACACATATCTGCTGTCAAAACACCCTTTCATTGTTACTCTGTTTTGGGTGTAAAGTCTTAAACCATTCTTCAAATTACATTGAATGTCAGGTAATATTGATGGGCTTGTCAATGATGTTGAAAAGTTACCAAGCATTCACATCCAGAGATCAATCAAGCTGAAACTTAAGTTGCCGCCATCAATCACCTCTTCAATTACTACTCATGTGAGGGCTCTCTTCCTGACTCAACCAAATATGCCTTGTCGCTCCCGCAGACATTTACTATCCTGTAGATACCATTTTGCAAGTGCACCTGCTAACTATTGTCATTACTATTCGATCCAGTATAGCTATGACTCACAGAGGGGTTATTCAATTCAATTCAATTCAATTTATACAGCTCCTTTTAAAATAGCACTATCTTATGGCGCTTTACAGCAAGGAGCACACAAGAGCAACAGGGGCAAGGAAAATCTCCCTTGTTAATTAGTCTAGGAAGAAGCCTTGGGCAGATCCACGGCCCAAGGGGGTAACCCTACGCATGGGTCATGCAGGAAAAGTACAATCAGTAGTAACTATGATAGACTACAAGTTTGGTTTTAGCTAAGCATCATAATAGTAATATATTTTCCCATAACATTGCATGGTAGTCAATCCATTGGTGGTATATGGTCCTGTTTATCAGGAATTATGGCTGGACAGTGTAGAAGCAGCCAGACATAGTGTTAAAGTCAAAGAGTAAGATGGGTCATGGGGGTAACAATAAGGGTCCATTTTGACAGTCCCATTGTGAAGGTGGGTAAATCACAAGGCCTCAGGAAAGGAGAGTTGGTCCTGGCATGGGTGTCTGAAGGGTCTCTAGGATGGAGAGTCGGTTCTGGCATGGGCCTCCTGTAATGTTGGTTGCAGTCCACTCAGGAGGGGAAGGTGACAGGAGTCCACCAGAGGGAGGCAGGGATGAGACTCAGCAGAGAGACAAGTAAGTCTTTAATATATGTTGGAGCACGGCCATTGAGTGCCTTATAGGTTAGGAGCCAGTGTAAGTAATCGCGGATTGGAGAGATGTTCACATTTTTTTAGTCCTAGTGAGTATTCAGGCTGGGGCATTTTGTATTAGTTGTAGGTTTTTGATACATGTATTACTACACCCAGAGGACAGAGCATTACAATAATCAAGCCTGGAGGTAACAAATGCATGTATTAATTTTTCAGCATCATCAAACATTATGTTTTACATGACTATTTAGAGAGAGGTCCTGGTCAGTGATTACCCCATGGTCTTTAACTTTTGTGTTGAGTAAGTTTTGGTGATGAGGTAGAATGTTAATCAGCTGTTTAGGGCCTATCATAACTTCAGTTTTATCAGAAGAAATACATACAGAATTTAACATAAGAAATAATAAGCCATACAGATTTTAATGTCTCGGAGGTGGGCAAGTTTAGTTATTGGCATACAGTCATTAGGCTTCATGGAAAGGTAAAGCTGGGTGTCGTCAGGAGTGGAAATCAATGCCATGTTTCCTTATAACAGATCCCAAAGGTAACATGTAGGGGGAGAATAACAGGGGTCCTAGCACTGAGCCCAACCTTTACTTTGGTGTGGGATGATGACTCATTATGAGCCTTTACAAACTGGTAGCAACCAGAGAGGTACAATTTGAACCAGGCTAATGCAGAATCTTTGATGCCTACCATTCTACCCATCATTGATGCCTATCATTTCGTTCTACAACCCTGTGTAGAAGGATGCCATGGTCAATAGTGTCAAAAACAACACAAAGATCCAATAGGATTAATGTGATATACATCCATTTTCAGATGAGATGAGGTCATTGAAGACTTAAACTAGGGCTGATTCTGTGCTATGATTTGCTCTGATGCCTGACTGGAAGGTTTCCTGGTTATTATTTTTGTTTAAGAAGCTACAGATTTGCTTAGACACTATTTTTTCAAAGATTTTTGATTTCAAAGATTTCAAAGATGGTTTAATAACAGATGTCTTGAAAGATTTTGGGACATGCCCTGCTTTGAGTGAGTCATTTATAATTTTAAGTATCCTCTTAGCCGGTAGAGGGAGAGCAGTCTTAAGACGATCTGTTGGGATAGGATCCAGTAAGCATGTTGAGACTTTAGTTGAGGAGATCAAAGATGTAATTTGCTCTGTGGAGATTTCTCTTCTTGTGTCTCATTCCAGAGCACTCAGGACAAAGTCTGTTGCCATTTAATCCCTGAGCCCGCAAAAAAATGGATTTTGCACTGAAAAACTGACAATGTGCATTGGCCAGGCCAAAAAAAACCAAACAAAACATAACAGCCAATGCTAAAGTGTTGTTGCACTGTCCCTTAAGCCCCACACCAGCACAACACAGTCTCACCCAGGCACACCAACACAGTGGGAAGCAGGCAGCAAGCTGGCGAGTAGTAGCCTTGGAAATGATGTCTTGTAATGCCCCCTCCAACACTCGCTGCCCAGTTCATCTCAGCAGTCCATGGACTGTGGCAGCCCGAAATGAAGTGATGCAAGCAGGCGACCACTTAATTCCACCAACAAAACCCCACGTCCACGTCACCTGGATCCGGAATTCCCTCAGGACCCAGCTTCCTCGCATCAGTCATAGACAACACAACAGTAAAGTCTCTCGTTTACTTCCCTGTTAGGTTTGCAGTGATCAGCGCTGGCCGCTCACAGGAGTCCTGTAAGGTCCCAGTCTGCCTCGCAGCCCACGGTCCCTCCGCATCTTCCCAGCTGATCGCCCACACTTTTTATCCTTGCAAATGCGCTTCCAATTTGCGAGCGTAGCAAACCAATGATTCCGTACCTGTTTAGTCATTTGGTCCATCAATGGCAAATCCCCGCCATGAGCTTAAAAAAGCAAGAATGTCACACCAATACATTAACACCGTCGGCCCATAAGGCTGAGAATGATGATGCTGGTGTACCAGGGTCATTCAGTTATAAGGCAGTCCATCAAAATAAACGACCAAATAAACATAATTCCCATACATCATACAAAATTACCGCCCCAAATATCACAAACACTATTCAATATGTAAAAATGCAACCTGTTGCTATATTCTTTATTGTGTATACGAAGTGAGAATGTTACATTTCCTCATGCACACTAATGGTCCTAGAATAGTAATGAGAAACAGCCTGTTCTGATGCAGGCAGAAACAGAAGGGGAAAGATGCAGTAATTATGCCTAATCTGAGAGGTATTTTGAGCAAGCCGCTTCAGAGATGTGTATGTGGAGCTCATAGACCTATCTTAACTTAGGTATAGTATAGTATGACCCCTTTAACATGAAGAATGTTATAATAAAGTGAAAAATTATATTTATGCCTTTCAGCCACATTTTGGTGTACGTATTGAAAGCTTGAAGGCTTTGAAACTTTGACACCTAAATGTGTGCAGAGCATTTTAGTGTTAGAATGACCATAGATATTTTTCTGTTTTATTTCCTGTGGACTATGAGTCATTCTCCATATATGGCATAGCAGGCTAAGTACAAGATGCAAATCGTAACTGATTTGCACACTTCAGCAGCACGCAGCATCCAACAAACCTTCCTTATCCAACTCTAGCCCTAGACCTTTAGTTGCTAATTACAATTTTGCTCTGAGAGTACTACACGTTTTTCAGGTAATTTTAGCAATTGAACAATTCCCAGAAAATGCTATTGCTCTACCCTCTTCCGGTAGTAGCTGTGGATCTATTCTGTGTCTTTGCCTGGATGTCTCAGAAGTGTATTGTGCTGGATAAGGCCTCACCTACTCCATAACTTGCCATTCGAAAATTATATAAGTGCAATTATAAACAGCTGAGAGCTGCTTGTCAGGATGTGTCTGACTTTGCAATGGATCTTTCTACAGTCCCAAAGGATTTCAAAGTTCTCTGTGTGTGGGTAGACCATGGATCAACACTTCAGCCCAATGCTCTCACTAGATTCCACAGTCTCAGGAGTTTGTATATCCATGGTTGTCTGTCAGCAATCCTCCCAGAGGCCTTCAGGGGACTGACCAACCTGCATCTACTGTCCATGAGTAGGCCAAAACACTGCAGTGCATCTGTTCAATCCAAGGTATTTCATGATCTCTACAATCTGGAGGAACTGAGACTTGAAAACGATGTGTTTTCTGGAGCAAATGTGTTTGATGGACCGAGTCACATGAAACATTTTGACTTCAAGGGCAATAACAGCTTCTCAGAGCTCCTGTGTAAACTGTCCTATTATTCTGACTCCCTTGATGTAAGTATTGAAATGGATGTGGAGACCTTAATGACTCCCAATTGCACATACAGTCCCAGTCAGTTTCCTTCTTTGAGAGAGGTGATATTTTCATTTCCGCACATCATGACAATAGAAATGCTTTTAAAGCATTTTCAATAAACATTGGAAGGTTATCATTATTAAGCATGCCAATAAATGACGTTCTCCATGCTCAACTCCTACACTCAGCATATTGATGAGCATATTGATGAGATTAATTTACGTTTGACAGAGGCAAACATCCAGTCTATCTGTGAAATTGTATTAGCAATGTCTGTCAACACTATTAATTTGAAGTTCAATACATTACAAGAGTACATTCGGTCATCATGGGAAAAATGTCACAAGCTGGAAAAAATCATACTTATAGGCAATGACTTAGCAAGCATTGATCTCAGCTTCATGTCCAACTTACCAGTTGTGAAGGACTTTAATTCTGCAAATATGTTTGAGGCACTTCCAAACAAGACAGACCTCTAGATTCTCTTTGCAATTTGTCAGAACCTGACACTCAAAACCAGTCAGTTTGTCTGCTTAAGTCACCTAGAGGTACTATATCTGATCGGGGAGAACATTATTCTAGAGGACTTTGCCTTTATAGGCCTGAATGTGTTGCAAATTTTACACGTTTTTCTGTTTTAAGACCTAAATTGTTTTCGAATCTTGTGAATATGGAAGAGTTAGACCTCCATGAATGATCCATTCAAACAATCAATGATTTTGCCTTTAGAAATTTAAGCAAGTTGAGACACATAAACCTGGAGGCAAATATGATTTCTGAGATAACAACAAACACCTTCTTTGGACTTCAGAACCTGGAGAGTTTAGACCTTGGAAATAATCTACTGGGGCACTTGAAGCCATCTTCCTTTGCCCATTTCCCCTTACTCAGGGTCCTCCATCTTGGGAATCTGAAGATCTCACAATCAACAACAGACAGAGGTGTCAAACTACCTGACTGAACCACACCAGTGCATCTCTGAGGGTGGCCTCCATGACCTGGACAGCTATGGCCAGGCCCACTGTAGTCTGGATGTGGGATTTGTGAGCACGTCTGGACATCTGACTGGAGATGTGGCTCGGCACTTACCGCCTGCAGGTGGAGTACAGGGATGTGCTGATCCTGGTGTTTCTGGAGAAGATTTCTAACCTGCTGCCCACATGGCTGGCACCAGGTGCTGCATCTGCCCACCAGAACTTACCAGTATCATGATGCATCTATGATGCCTTACAGCAGTAGATGAGAGTCTGGGAAGGCTATGGAGATCTCCTGCCCATAGCCTCAAGCAGCAAGCCTATCCTATAGTTTTTCCTGCGCATCTATTGCCTGGCTACAGCAGGACTTGGTGAGGAGCAAATATTGTGGAGAATATTACTGACAGTCTGTACAGAGGTCACCATGCCATCTGACTGGAGATGTGGCTCGGCACTTACCGCCTGCAGGTGGAGTACAGGGATGTGCTGATCCTGGTGTTTCTGGAGAAGATCCCTTCTAACCTGCTCTCTGCCCACCACAGGCTGGCCCAACTCGTTAATACCAGAACTTACATAGAATGGCCTCAAGACCCAACCCAACAGGAAGCATTCTGGGAAAGGCTATGGAAGAGATTACTTCCAGATAGAGTCAAATGAGCTTTTTGTGCGTCAAGCCTATCCTATAGTTTTTCTCTTGCATTAATATTGAGGCTAGACAAAGAGATTATCTAATATGTTATGGCAGCAAATCCAGTATCTGTGTCATTCTAGAAGCACTCTTGTAAAAAAAATCTTTATTTATGAAATGTAAAATGTGTTTATCCATGTTTTCTTTATCCTGCCAACTCCCATCTAAATGTTATTCCAATCCAATGTGTCTTTAAACAATGGTGTCAAAGAGTTCCAATTTTCAGATTACTTACAGTTAACTTAATCATAAATTAAATCATACAGAACTTACAAAGCTATTCATACAGAAATAAAACAAAAATAAAATCATATCTATGCATCTCTCAAAAATTATTCTGAATTATTCTTTCCTGTTCCTATTGTAATTAGGTCTCTCTTTCTCTGTGTGTATGCTGGCAAGTCTCTAGGTGAGAAGTAAGAATGATGTTTCAACTTTGTTGGGCAAACAACAAGAAACTAACATTCAGGCATTTTGAATGTCAAGGCTCTATTCACAATTGGTGTATCATGATATGCCTACACCTCATAACAGAGAGCTCATAAAAGGAAGTCAAATGTAGCAACTGTGAAAAAGTGACAAAGTGACAAGATATTTTAATGTAATTGAATATTGAAATATTGAATATTGTAATTGAGCCAGTGACATACTTAGGTGATTTCACGCCTAACCATGGTGCAAAGCAATCTCTTTGTCAGAATGTTCACAAAAGTTTCCTGTTTCCCTTATGTTCAGTTAATCTAGGAAGAAACCTTGGGCAGGTCCACGACTCAAGGGGCTAACCCAACTGCCAAAAACTGAAAAATTACAATCAGTAGTAACCCTGACAGACTATGTCTAGACTATGACTAGACTAAGTTGCCTATGGTTTTAGCTAAGGTTCATAATAGTTCATAATGGAGTATTATCCCACTTTACATTATATGGTAGTCAGACTATAGGTGGTTATCAGGAATTGTGGCTGGACAATGTAGCAGCGCCCAGACATAAGGAGTGAGATGGGTCATGGGGGTAACAGTAAGGGTCCATTTGACAGTGCCATTGTGAGGGGGTGGGGGGGGGGCAATCACAGAGCCTCAAGGAAGGGGAGACAGGCCTAGCATGGGCGTCCAGGAAAGGCCTCTATGATGGGTCGGTCCTGACATGGGCCTCCCTTAGTGTTGGTTGTAGTCCACTCAGGAGGGGAGGGTGAGAGGAGTCTGCCCAGAATGAGGCAGGGATGACACTCAGCAGAGATGATTGTGAACAGAGGAAGAAAGTGAATTAGGCCAGGTTCACACATCAGAGTGCAAATGTGTAATTTGGGCATACATATATATATATATATATATGAATGTATATACACACATACACACACACACACACACACACACACACACATACACATACACATACACATACACATACACATACATACATATATACATATACACAAACACACACACATACATATATATACATATACACAAATACACACACACACACACATACATATATGTATATGTATATGTATATGTGTACATATACATACATACGGAATAGCAGCATAACTAAGGTATGATGCGTGGCAACCCAGCACCACTGCAGGGATGGTCAGTGGCCGCCAAGCCTCGCAACTGGGGCAACAGCAGAGGCAGTCCCTCCCAAAAGACCCATGAGAAGTGATGATTTGCCACGCACCATCCCTAACTATGGGAAACAGTAAAGAGGAAGGTTTTAAGTCTAGACTTAAAGGTATCGAGAGTGTCCGCTTGTCAAATGTGGGGGTAGATTATTCCACAGGAGTGGTGCACGGTCACAAAAGGCTCTTCCTCCTATTGTAGATTTTGATATTCTTGGGATTACAAGGAGACCAGCATTTTGGGATTTTAGGGATTAAAGTAAGTCTTTAATATATGTTAGTGTATTGCCCTTGAGGGCTTTGTAGGTTAGGAGGAGTATTTTAAAATCAGTTCGACTTTTAATAGGGAGCCAATGTAAGGAAGCAAGGATAGGAGAGATATGTTCATATTTGTTAGTCCTGGTGAGTGTTCGGGCTGCAGCATTTTGTATTAGTTGTAGGTTTTTGATACAGGTATTACTACACCCAGAGAACAGAGCATTGCAATAATCGAGCCTGGAAGTAATAAATGACACTCAGCAGAGATGATTGTGAACAGAGGAAGAAAGTGAATTAGGCCAGGTTCACACATCAGAGTGCAAATGTGTAATTTGGGCATACATATATATATATATATATGAATGTATATACACACATACACACACACACACACACACACACACACACACACACACATACACATACACATACACATACACATACATACATATATACATATACACAAACACACGCACATACATATATATACATATACAGAGAACAGAGAACAGAGCATTGCAATAATCGAAGTAATAAATGCGTGTATTAATTTTTCAGCATCCTCAAAGGATAGGAACTTTCTAACCTTAGCAATATTTCGTAGGTGGAAAAAGATGTTTTTGAAATGTGTTTTACATGACTATTTACGGAGAGGTCCTGGTCAATAATTACCCCGAGGTCTTTAACGTTTTGCGTTGCATGACGGTGACAGGCCACTGGGTACGTTTTGGTGTAGGGGTAGAGTGTTGGTCAGCTGTTTATGGCCAATCATCATAACTTCAGTTTTAAACATTTAAACATAGGAAATTATTAGTCATCCATTTTTATGTCTAGGAGACAGGCAACAAGTTTAGTCATTGGCATATAGTTATTAGGCTTCATAGAAAGGTAAAGCTGGGTATCATCAGCATAGGAGTGGAAAGTAATGCCATGTTTCCTTATAACAGTATTAAACATATACTTCATACATACTTGAAAGGAGACTCCCATGAATGACCATACTATACACGTCTTCTCATAGGCTCCTCAAGAAACACGCACTGAGTAACATTTGGCTGTAGACGCCCACCAACATGCACGCGCATGAGAGCTTGTGCCGAACAAGGACCTTTGTGCAAGAACTGGACAAGTCGTGAATCAAAAAAATCATTTCAATTTATAACCTGTGTCATAATGTCCTAACTGTATTAAAATATGTAATAATAAAGTGATTTTTTAGGTTTATTTTAGTTCGTATAACATGCATAACATTTTGAACAAAAGCCTCAGCTCAATACCATATAAGATACATATAACAACATATAACAACTTACATTAATATTTTCAATAGACTGTACAGTAAAAGGGAAATACAGCTTCCGTTCTTGCACCTCTGTCTGCCCTGGAAAGATTTCCAACCAGGGAAGGACCCTGTGGAGAATATCAGACAGCCTCAACCGGAGCCACCGCATTCTCTGTCTGATCAGTTGCCACTATCTGGAAAGCAACTGGTGCTCCCTGCAGATGCGGCTGGGCACCTACCAACTGCAGGTGGAGCACAGGGATGTGCTGATCCTGGTATTTCTGGAGTTTAGGTATTTCAGGGTTCCCACTGTAAGTCAAACAGCACAGAACACTGCAGTGCCTAAACGGGGACAAGGTCCAGGATCTGGACCGGTATGGCCTGACCCACTGCAGTCCAGAGGAGGGGTTGGAGTTGTTCCTCATCACCACCAGCATCGTGGTGCTCTTCATCCTGACTGTGCTCATGTACCATCTACGCAAGAACACCAGGGGGCACTACTTCTCCTATGATGTCTTTGTGTCTCACAGTGTTAATGATGACAGCTGGGTTGTGGACAGACTCCTTCCCTGGCTGAAACAGAGAGGGCCTTCGTTCTTGCTCCTCTGTCTGCCCTGGAAAGACTTCCAACCAGGGAAGGACACTGTGGAGAATATCAAAGACAGCCTCAACCAGAGCCACCACATTCTCTGTCTGATCAGTTGCCACTATCTGGAAAGCAACTGGTGCTCCCTGGAGATGCGGCTGGGCACCTACCAACTGCAGGTGGAGCACAGGGATGTGCTGATTCTGGTATTTCTGGAGAAGATCCCTTCTAACCTGCTCTCTGCCCACCACAGGCTGGCCCGACTCATCAAGACCCAACCCAACAGGAAGCATTCTGGGAAATTGGTGCCAGAGGCATCCTAATGAATTTCCACAGGATTGTCTTTGCATATCACAGCAAGAAATCTTATAAACTTGACTCTTATGGACTTTTAGCTGGAGGTGTAATATATGTATATGTAATAGTATATTAAATATTTTTATGTATTAAATTGTTATACACATGCTGTTTTACACTAAATAGTTGGCTATTGGAGTTGTAACAGTGTTTTAACTGATGTGTCCATATGAGTTTTAGGATCATGCTTAGGGCTTGACTTGTAAATCAAAATAATCAATATCATAGTCAATATTTAACAGATATGTTACACACTCAACACACAGCTGAATCTCATGTTTTGTCAAGTATCTCTTTGACTCTAATTTGACAGCTAATTGTTTGTAATGATGTCTAATTTGTGTTTGTTGTTTTTGTGTCAAGGCTTACTGGGGTAAACGAGGACTCAAATTAGGATTGTAAAATGTTTGTGTGGATGCCATTTTCAAGGAAATAAAGTGTCTGACATATAAAATCATGATTTTATTCACTGCACAACATTGCTCAAATTTCATTGGTATCACTGTAAATGTAGTTTCTCACCTGGCCCATAACAATCCTTGGGGGAATGTAGAAAGTGAACCATACAGTTTAATACCACCTCTTAACTACATAGAAATATTTTTGAGCTGAACATATAGGTTACTATCACAACCAGACCAAAAGTCTCACATCTAAAAAATTTGTAATAAAGTTTTGCAGATGGTATGTATGGAATGTAAACATTGTGCTATACCATTTCCCCATTGTATCACTTTTAAATTCACATTTAACTCACAGTCAAACATTATTTGAATTTAAATACTTGTTTGCATTTAGAGATATTTAGAGATATAGATAGATAGATAGATAGATAGATAGATAGATAGATAGATAGATAGATAGATAGATAGATACATACATACATACATACATACATACATACATACATACATACATACATACATACATACATACATACATAGATAATGAGCCATAGAAATATACTGAGAAGAGCAAACACACACCTGCCTCCATCATATCAGTAGAAGCCTGGTTCTCTCACAGCCAGCAATAGCCAAGCTGGGAAGGGTGCAGATATGCACTTAACCTGAGTTTTTAGCATTGACATGGCACATGACATTAATGGTCCGGTGACCATCAATGGTCTAGCTTTACACAAGCTGATGGAAAGTACATCAAGACAATGTTGCTGATCAAAGAAACTCAGGATTACCATTTTTGTGAGGGTAGGTCATTCACTAAAGGTTGAAATCAAATGTTAGGCTTGCTGATATTATGAGGGCTACCCACACTCAGTGCAGGTGTTCCAGCACTGAAAGCCTGGGCTTGACAGTAGAGTTGTGCATGGCATGAAAGCATAGCATCCCCTCTCTTCCAGAAAGTGAATCTGTTTGGGCTGCCAGGACACTTCTATCTCTTTTGCCATTCTTAAAAAACACACAGACATACATCAGAGGTGTTCCTACGTCTCATCCATCATCCACTCTGGCAAACACTGTAACACTGGCGCTCTGCCATCAAAGAAAATGCTTTGAAATCTGTCTGTTGATGAAGTAATCCTGTGGCGATGGAAGTAAAACAACAGCACTCAAAATGAATTTAAACTATTGCACTTTTCCTAAGTTGAGATTTATTCAAAATGTCTGCTGTGCTGAGGTACACACTTTGAAGTGCAAGCAAATGCTTGGTTTGATAATGATTTTGAGTGACGACTACTTCGAAGGCATTTGTAATATGAGATCTTTTCATATCCCTCGAA
Source organism: Tenualosa thibaudeaui (assembly GCA_027481765.1). Taxonomy (NCBI): domain Eukaryota; kingdom Metazoa; phylum Chordata; class Actinopteri; order Clupeiformes; family Clupeidae; genus Tenualosa; species Tenualosa thibaudeaui. Next base: position 2,218,507 of record JAIFZK010000022.1, read on the forward strand.
ACTAAAGCCTCAAGTATTTACACTATCAAAGGTGGTGGCCTCTTCAAGTGAAGCCATGATTACAGCATCTACAGTGTCAAATACTTAACTTGTTAAACAAAGAGTAGGTTTTGTAGGTTGGTGCTTGTCAGTGATGACTTCATTTGTATAGGGAGTATATGGAAATTGAGGGAACAGTGATCGCATTGTAGCACGCAGCGTAGACACTGGGAAAATGCTGATTAGTCCTGGCACTTTTGGGTGGAGAGGGACTGATTGTACATTGCACTTACAGCACTGTATGCTTTCTTATGTCAACATGGGTTTAGACTGAACCATGAAGCAATGTGATTTACTGGTACTTGGTCTGGGAATGTACAAATAATTTTATCACAGAATTTAAACCAACTTTATCAAACTTTAAGAAGTTTGTTAAAAAAAACAGTTAAAAGTTCATTAAAAAAATGAAAGCTCATGGCTATTTTTGGTGATGTACTGTAGCTCTATCAGTCTACGTATTTTTCTTGTTCTCTGATATCAAAATAGAATGTATTCAACATTGAGTTTAAAAGATAAGCTCAAATGCAATTTTACACGCCAATGGTCCATTTTGGCTAAATGGCGCCTTCTTTACCAACTACAATTGAACTATAGTCAATTTCGGGTATATGATATCACAGTCAGGCTATGTTATAATTTGCCCATTTTTTAGTGGTTATTTCAAGATGAAAATTCCACATTTATATATGAAGGAGGACACAACCATGTTTCACATTCATGACATTTCTGTGGCCATGCACAACCTCCTCATTCAAAAAAAGGCAAGGTTAAGGCTACGATCCAATCAAGACATCCCAAGTCTACCGTGAGCTCCAGGAATCTCCCTTATTTCTTTTGCAAGTGGGAGAACCAGTTAGAACAAGTGACTGTCTTGCTCATAAAACTATTCAGCCATTAACAGTAATGAAAGCTTATTGCAGTACAAAGAGGGAAAAAAGGATTCTGAATTTGACCCTCAAGTAAAGTGCACTCATGCACTGGCCTATTTACAACACCCTATATTTCCACACATTTGCTGTCCAGCATGTGTGGTGGCACCCTGGGAAGCACCAAGGCAACTGTCCCGTAAGCATGGTGGTGGTAGCATCATCATGGTCTAGGGCTGCATGAGTGCTGCTGGAACTAAGGAGCTGTGGTTTATAGAGGGAAACATGAATTCCAAGCAGGGAAACGCTTTGGGCGTGTGCATGGAATGCAGTTTTACAGCATAATAATGACCCTAAACAGATGACAACTGCCTTGTTGAAGAAGCTGAAGATAAAGGTGAGGGCAAATACCTAAACCCATTTGAGCACCTGTGGCACATCCTTAAGTGAAAGGTGGAGAGAAAGGTGTCTAACATCTAACCAACTCACTTTTGTTGCCAGCTGTTTAGACATTAATAGCTGTATGTTGAGTTATTTTCAGAGGACTATAAATCTATACTGCTATACAAGCTGTTCACTGGCTACTTTAAGTTGTATCAAAGTTTAATTTTTATAGTGTTGTCCAGTGAAAAGATATAACAGAATATTTGCAAAAATGTCAGGGGTGTACTCACCTTTATCAGATACTGCATGCGTTCTGCATGTGGGGCTATAGAACGATGAATCCAAACCCGTCAACAACTTGAGTTGAATAGCATGACTAAACTATGTAATTTTGATATGATGTGATATGATATGATATTATTATGTTATGTTATATATTCATTGCAGTTCTAAGATGGGGTAACCATGGCCTAATGTTTAGGGCTTTGGGCTCGTAACCCAAGGATTGCCCAACCTGTGGATGCTGAAGTGCCCTTGAGCAAGGCCCCTTACTCCTCACTGCCACTATAGCAGGCAGCAAACTGCTAAGGGTTAGTGAGTACTTCACTTCATTGCATGCTGTGTGTGTTTCACTACTTTACAATTAGACTAAATGCAGAGACCAAATTTCCCTCAAGGGATCAAAACAGTACAGATTATTATTAAGATAATTACCTTTTCAAAAGATTTCATGGAAGGTACAGAATTATAATTTGGCATAATAGGTTTGCTGACAAAAAGAAAAAAAGATATTTGACCTTAGGAATATCCAGTCGTAGATCAAAACAATATTTTGGAGAAATAGACTTGAAAAATGTCTATGATGTCTATGATGACTTTGGGTGTCAAACACATAAATACATTAAATCTCAAGACATTCAGTATATGCATTTGAATTTCCATTACAGGGGTAAAGTGAGAAAGTGTATAACAAAGGCCAACTGCTTTTAAACACATTGAGGTAACTGAAAAGGTCCCCAAATCCATTAGACTGCATTTCATCTGATATCATTTCTATGTGCACCTTTCACTCAGATTTATAAATCACTATGTAGTGGAAGTTTGATATTTAAACAAAGGAGAAGTGGGAAAGGAAAGAGCAATTTGTCACGCTAAGTGACATCTAGTTCATTTTGAACAGTGCCAGGACAATTAAACTGTGATGCCAAACCTACCATAATGACAGCTAACCACACACACACACACACACACAGTATGAAATGAGCTTTAGTGAAACTTGACCTAGTTATATTCATTACACATACAACCAGTGGAAAAGTGTGATATTTTGGAGTATGCTGATTGTGATTGTGTACTGCAGTGTAAAATCACATCAGTGTTGTGCATTCCATTGTGAAATGGCGTCTCAGTCCTGAACAATAAATGGAGAAATTGCTCCCACAACACAGCACTCGAGCGCAATCATGTCCCAGGTTTTTCAGTGTAACTAAGCCTTGTGTGAAATTAGAAGCAAGAGCTATTGGTTCATCCCCCACACCACCACCACAACCACCACCGCCACCGCCTCCCGCCAAAAAAGAGTCTATGTTTGATTTTTCTGGCATCAACCATTCTACTGTTCTATTTTCCCCCCTTTTGTCTAATCTGGACGGGAGGGAATGGGGCCGTGGGGGAGTGCAGAGCAGAAGCCAGATAAACCTTGATGAACATGCTGGGAACTCGGAGGAAGCAGCCGAGCTCAGCCACCCCCTCCTCAGCACCAGTGGATGGTTACATAACTCCAGAGACCTTGTCACATTGTGAGGGGGCCATGGGCTAAGCCTGGAGGAACTACTCCAGACTGTGAGGTGCCCATGCCAGACTAAGAGGGGACTAAAGTCCTCAGATCCTCATCAGTGTACACTCCATTTGGTACCCAGAGCCATTTATGATTTATGTAATGGCAACGGCAAATGGGGAACTCGGCTGTCCAGTGAAACCCTTCAGGAGACCAGATTGCCCTCTGGGGTATTAGCCAGCCAGTAATGTGGCCTAACAGAGTAATGTCTTTGTGAGCATAAAGCTGCATGCTGATCATCTCGGGAGAAATCAGTGTTATAAAAATCTGTCCCCTGCCCAGGCAAGGACTTCCGTGCCTCTGTGTTTGTTCCATCAGGGGGAAAAAAGATAGAAAAAAAGAGCTCAATATTTCTCTTTGGAAGGGAGTCATAATCTGGACATGAGGGAAACTGGGAAGAATGGAGCTAGCTCTGCTGGCAGTCGCCCCTGAAAAGTAAACTTTGTCTCTCGAGGGAGTTGTGGCAGAAATGAATACGTACGGCAGTGCAGTCCATGGCTTAGATTGTCCCTCGCACCTTACATAACCTGTGTTTGATTACACTGCCCACTATCCCATTCTCTTTTTGCTGATATGTGATCCACCAGTGGTTTGAAACTCAAGACATGGTTTATAATGAGTTCCCGCACAAGAAGAAAGTCACTATTGCTTTTCAATAACTGACAGCTAGGTAGCTGTCAAAGGTAGGTGAGGTCAGCTTGACTCGACACTGACTGGCTCAGTTATATTAGGTGAGATAGATTTCTCAGTGACAGGGTCTGAGTCTTTCATCTTGAGAGCAAATAGACATGTGCCCAGACATTCAACTGAGGGAGAGCTGGCAAGCCAAATGATATTGCCTGTGTAGGCTCTGTGATTATAGGTAATATTGGGCTACCACTGCAACAAGGCAGCTGGTTACAATTAGCCTTCTGAAAATAGAGGCACACTACAGTCCCCAAGACAGCTTATTACATGCAACTTTCATGGTCCTCTTGGCAACATACTGTCTGGTGATTTGCTGCAAAAATACAGACTGTATTATGGGATGTCATATTTTGAGGGTATGGCTGGAGAGTTTAGTTTATTGTGGTATATTTTGCTTTCATGTGATGTACTCATGATACCCTAGCAAGACTCCTCACTTGGAAAATGTTTTTCCATCTATCCAATTACCCACAACGGGTCTTTTCCAGAGGGGTAGGAAATTAGGATAAGCTGGAATGGCCTCCTCAGCCATTACATGTCAGCTCAGTGGATTGTGTTTACCATGACACTGAGTAGACTGGTGAGACACCTCTAACCTCATTGTTTCACCTATGACGGAAAATGCATTGGACATGGGGCAGCATGCTGTCAGCACATTATTGAGTCTTAACTCCAACCAAATTACAGGACAAAAAGGGCAGAGCAAGTGAAACACTAACAGACAATGGTGTAACAGTGTGACCATTCAGGGGTTGTATTGGAAAGGGACATTAAGTTTAGAGTGGACCTAACCCCCTGTGGGGATAGCCCATGTTTAGGATTAAATGCTTAATAACTGAGGTCCATGAGGTTCACTGTATACACAATGTCTGAATGCCCCCAAGTCTTGACTCTACCAGCATCACATCTCTCTATGGCTCATAGAAGCTTCAACAATGGCTGTTGGTGGCCCCATTTTGGTCTGTTGTTGTACTTCGGTCTTGTTTCTTTGTGTTCCTTTTTCCAAGTCACTCTCCTTCTTGCTCCGCCATGCTCCTCTCAGACATTCCCAGCATTCCTGAGTCGATCTATCCATGCCGTAATGCAGGGGAAAGAGGAGGCAAACGGAGCGTGTCACAGCCCAGCGGAGTCCTTATCGCCTCGAGAAAATACCTGGAGCCTATCGGAGGCCGGCATGCTGGGTCTGAGGCGGGTATGAATGGCAGTGCTGTTATCTGTCTCATCACAGGGGCTGGTTCCCGTTAGCAGGACAGCCTTGGCATGCCAAGGGCAAAAGAGTGCACAGGTGGCACTCTTTTCACCAGCGAGGGGTGGATGGGGTTAGCAGCTGGTTCAGTGGTCCTGGTAACAAAGCATGAAAGCTTTCACCTGGATGTTGTTGATAACGATGATGATTTTGATGTGTCTGTATTTGCATCCACCATGGAGACTGTTTGCCCACATTTTAATACAGCAAAACAAGTTAGAGCAGCTTAAAAATCAGAAGAGGTAGTCAGCTGATCAACTGGATCATGTGGTCAGCTGGGACATCAATTGACTGACAGCTTATTTTAACTCAGTGGCCTGCTGACACAATGTCATGCTCAGTTTCTTGTGCATAATTATGCCAAACTATAATTGTTCCGTCTTGTAGCCATGTATCTCATCTCTCTTTCATCTCATGACTTGCCCTTATGAAAATACCTTCACTGAGCAGCGAATGAAGGCAGAAGTGATTAAATTGAACAGAAATTCTTTAAAAAAAGCTTTAAAATGAGAATGTTGTTAAACTGAATACCTTCCTTCTCTCAGCAATGGAAGTAAAGTCAAGAGCTGTTCTTTCAAAGAAAAGTGTGTCCATGGGCACCTAGTCCCTTGAGATGTTAGATACATCATTACAGATGGTAGATACATCATTCTGGAACCAGTCAGATGATGATGTCATCATCCTATAACCACTTAGGAACCTAGGGGGGGGTCATTACTGCCATATAACCTCATGTTGAGTCAATCCACTGTAATCAAGTTACTGTCACGTTCCTGTGTGATGTGTTGATCTCTGGTGCTTTCAGACCATGAGTCTATTTGTTGTTTGGATGTGTCCCATTCCTACGCCTTCACTGTGACTGAAAAAAACTCTTGTTGATCTGCCTCTTCATCTGTCATCACATGATGATATCTGTGGCCAAATGATTGTATTAAATCAACCACTGAAACGTGTATCCTCATCTGTTTTTTTCATGACATTCATGGGCTGAGACTGATACAATACAAAAAAGTTTTTGTCAGCCTGTACAATAGGATGATAAAAAACAGCCATGTTATTCATAACCCACTCTTTGCTAGCAATGTGAGGGATCTGTAATGGATGGGACGGATTTAGTGCTAACGTACCGTGAAGATGAACGATAACGTCACTGTCATAACAAAGGGCTCGAGCAGTAGGCCGTGAGTTTGGGCCAAGCAGTCCCGTTACCTCAATCCTAATCAGGCCCATATGCAAAGGCACTCACACCGCAGAGGGACTTCAAAGGGATTCCAGACACTCACTGCAGGCGTAGCCCCCCTGACCTTATTATAAATCCAGCTAAGGGTATTATGGGCCACGGCGTAAGGCACCTTCAACGCTTCTCTCTGGGCTGACATAGAGGCTCCGAGAGAATTACCCACACAAAATGAGTCAAAAGATCTGCATGGCCAGGGTTTGTATTACCCTATGTTATTGAAGCCCTGCGCCACTGCTAAGATCATAACATCAAACCTCCTTTCTCCCTGCTATGGGTATGGTGTTGTTATCATGAGAGTTTCCACAGAATTTTAAGATCTCATTTACATCTATGTAAAACTAATTATTGAACTAAATTAGTGAAGCCTCTCTGCATACAGATTACTCAATGTCATTACAATGTCCATCATATGTCATCACACAGTGTCCCAAGTCTCAGGCTCTTCCAAATTTGTAGGTCTGTGGCAGGATTGCGTAACTTCTGCTACAATTAATTTGCTGGCTTTCAAAAAGAACACAACACTGAACCTCCGTAATGGTTGAATGTTCTGCTATAATCTTCAAAGCTTAATTGGCACAGGATAGTAAATAGATGTCAGCAGGACTCATTGTAATCCAACTTCATTGCAAAGAGAGGATTAAAACAAAAGTCTGTCTAAAGACATGAAAACTAAACATAAAACCTTTAGTAACAAAAAGTCAGTATTTTCATATCTGACTTGTGAATGAGCACTGCATTCACTGTTAACTTCACACCTTAACACAAGAACAAGCTATTGCCAAGCTGGGAGTCTAAATCAAAAGGGCCGATTTTTCAACACAGCCTCCTCATCACACCTGGCCTACCAGTATCGGCCAGCACTGTGGTACCTGATAAAAGACATCACTCTCAAGCGCAGTGTAAACATGTTCTGCTCTGGGTGTTTGTTTTATCCACGTGAACCAGCGGGAGGGAGGGAGAGAGAGAGAGAGAAAGAGAGAGAGAGAGAGGACGATCTGTGCCCTATAAGGATGATGGCTCAAGAGCTTGCGCTTGCCAGGCAGGGCTAAAGTGATCTTGTCTGGCTTTAATTCTGCCTCAGACCACACACATCTCTTTCTGTTTTCCCCCTTGCTCATTATTCAGTTCTCCTTTTCTGTTGCTATTCATCATTTTCTTTTCTTTCTTCCTTCCATCTTAAATTCAGCCTCAAATGCTGATTTTTTTTCTCCTTCTGTCTCTAAGTTGTTCTTTTTTCTTAATCTCCCTCTTTCTCTTATTTCTTTCCTCCCTATTTTATTGTGTGTATATGCATGTGTGTGTGTGTGATATTTATTTTTGGTTGTTTTTGCACAACACCATTGAGGTGGTAGTTAACAAGATCATCTGGATTAGTGAAGGCTTTATGGGCATCTGATGCCTGGCCCTGGGTGTGAAAGACTGTCTGGTGTCTACTAAAACCCTCCAGTTTTAAGCTACCCATGTTTCTGAAGAAGCCTTTGGGAAACACACCCGCTGCAGGACAAACGAAACTAGCGTGGTAAGAATGGCCTAATAATATAAGCCTATTGTGTGTAATCACTGCATGTGAGGACCTGTTATGTCTGTATGCCATGATGACATACCTCATTTAGTGTATGGATTTTTGTATATCTTTCTCCCTGAGAAGAGGTTGTGGATTGAATTCCCCTCCAGTAGGCTAGTGCAAAATTTGCAGCTGACATAGCAGTGTGCTCCTTCCTGAGAGAGAGATGGAAATGTGTGAAATATAGTGGATTCTCAGAACACAGTCTCCACTTTAGAAAGCTGACACACTTACCCAGCACAAAAACGCATAATCTATTCCAACAACAACAAAAAGCATTTAAACTTGAAAGAGCCCCTAGACACAAAAGTGTTTAGGCCGGCGCTACAAAATCCTTTGAATTCCAGACTAAATAAAAACAGGGAAAAAAGGATGAGGATGGGGAAAAAAAGAGTTCTTTTGAAAAAACAGGCGATTATTGAAAAATTTGTGCTGTGTGTACCTGTTCCAGGAACTTTGAAGAGGCTCTGTTTACCAGTTGTGCTGTCGCTCATGTGGAGAATGCTGACAAAACCCCTATGCAGTAAGAGAGCCTTATCGTCTTCAGCATCTCACGCCATAGCATCAGAGGACACTGACAGCAACACCCCACCCATTTCTTGGCCTGCCTATGCTATTTTTTTGAATTATCTGTGAACATGGCACAAAGCTGAAAGGATCTCCAGATAAATATATCCTTCTCAGATAGACTTCACTGAAACTGTGTTGGAAATGACCTGCGGCGCTTAAATGATGGTATTTAGAATAATGATTTACTTTTATGTTTCTCAAGTGAAAACAAGACCAAAGTGCCATGGCTCTAAAGGATATAGAATAATTCTGCCCTTTCATTTACCTTTATTTTAATTCTTTAAGAATTGTTTTTAGATAAGTTCATACAAATAAACAAAATATAATTTTGTAATCTCAGAGAAACTTTCTTGTGTATGCGTACGTAATACGTAATCTACAAAAATAAAATGGTTCAAAAAAACAAAAATGGTTAGTGGGTAAGTCTCCATCACAAATACTGTAGTTGTGATCACATACATGTTCTTTATTGGTCTTACACCAGTCTCATACACTGACCACCTTGTACGCACAGGCGTCAATACTGATACACAAACACATGGTTACGTGTACCCACACAAAGCACATCCACACCAGTTCCACCGCAGATGTTTTACATTTACAAAACAAATTACTGCAATCATGACCCAAAGCCATCACTTACGTTACATAACAAACAAGGTGATACATGGCACTAGATTACATGACTAATAGGACAATTATTCCATTCAGACACTGGTGACTTTTTCTTCTGGATTAATGATAGCTCTGGTAGTTAAGCCTAGACATAAAGCATGCCATTACTCAAACAGAGATGCTTTTCCAATCATTCCACCTGTGCTGAAACTGCTAAAATCATTTTGGAGCCAGTGGGGAAAGAGAGGCTTTGATTGAACAGACTTCCTGTGGGCTTGTGCTTTTGGAATCATGTCATCATTTCTGCATTCTGGCCCCTCATTTCACACTTGAGTGGTTGAGGAAATGTGGGAAACTGAAGAGGGGTATAAATCTTAATTGTCTGCCATTCTTATGCAACTGTGTGTATGGAGGGAGAGTGTGCTAGCTAATTTACTCTCTAAATACAGTCTACTGCCCTTCTTCCTAACCTACAGTGCCTCTGCAATCACATACCATGTGAAATACATACCTCTACGAAGGATCTATGGAGAATGTACAGCTTTTTATAATGCATAGTACATTAATGGTCCCTTTAAGTGCAATCAAAGTAGTTGTTTACTCAAGATATTATATAACTCCTTAATCTCCACTTTGGAAGGAATGCCTTCTTGCTGTAAAAGATCTCAGACTTTCTCTTTCTTCTGTTAAGGTAAATCACATTCTTTGCGCCATTTTTTTTTTCTCTAGAACAACAAATATGGAATGTTTTGCTACAGAAATTCTTTTTTTAAAAACAAGGTCTATGAAAAGCCCCTTTGTACAGCATCCAATATAGATTAGATAATATGTGTTCCTGAAATAGGCTTCAGGCATAAGCAAGAAATAGTCCATGGTGCTATATGTCCATCTGTTCTGGAGCATCCAAAGTGACTTTGTAAATAACTAATCACCGTATCGATTGAACAGTGTGGGTCCCTGTCCCTACCAGCTGTCCACCACTCACACAGATTTCCGGCGCTTTCCGAACACGTTGTTGATGAGCTTGGCCATGGATTTGGAGCCGCTGGGGCGCCGCCGTCGCTCTTTAGCCTTGCCGTTCTGGCTAGCATTGCGCACCATCTTGGAGAACATTAATGCCACCTCCTGGCAGTGCTCAGCAGCGGACAGCTCGTAGAACTGGCAGCGGGTCTCGCCCGCCAGCTGTTGGCCCTCCTCCCTGCCCACCTCGCGCATGTGGCACAGGTCCTGCTTGTTGCCCACCAGAAAGACCACCGTATCCGCTTCCCTGCAGAGTAGAACAGATGAAGACAACCTCAGCTTCATACCTTAAATACCACCTGCCTTTTGGTCTAAGGGTGGCTGTATTCATGAATGCCAGGATCAGGAGGAGTGTGGGTGTCTTAAATAATTTTTCCCGAAACATCATTATGTTTTTCCCAAAACATCCTTTCCTTATGAGACTGAAAGTAATTTAATGTAGCTTCCCCTTTGTTTTCCGCATTTTGTGTCAGCGCCCTTTCCCAAGGATATTTCAAAAATCTGTCAGTATACCCAAGACATAGGTTACACATAACATATTTCATCTATTGATTCCAACATTTTAATTCTGTACTCTCAACACTAAATCCCACCACATGAGAAAGCACAGTCATCAGACAGCCCATGACGAATGTGGGCACCCACTCATACCACCCACCATGCACACATTCTGTTCAACATGTAAACAAAAGGCTGCATGTGAATTGTGCTTGAACACCCACACGTCAACACGTCGCAACAAAACTGACTGTGAATGAGGCATCAGAAATAGCCTCCACAGTCCTGTACACTGTGTTCTAGTGGGTGGTGGTGGGGCTATGGGGGCTGAAGGCGTGATTGGCTGTGCACCTTTTGGTGGCTCCAAAGTTGAGCTCTCTGATTAGGTGCAGGATAGCTTTGGCCGTGAGGAACGAGGAACGGTCACTGATGTCATAGACCACGACGAAACCATCTGCCCAGTGAATCTGCTCACTAAGAGTGGACTTTCCCTCACAGGGCTGGAGACATAAAGGCAATTAAACACAGATGACAGGACAGTGAGGAAGACTTTAATAACAACACTCCATATATATAACTGATATGTAGACAAAGACAGCACATTTGTGTTTGTTTTCACTTTTTACTCCTTAAAGATTTCAGATTATAGCATAGCTTTTTTTGAACTGCACTGTCATTTCTGCAATGTTTTGCTCAGGAAGTCGTAGTCACTATAAGCTGCTGGTTAACATGTGAAATGCATGTAAGCCTAAAAATGGTGCGCATTGAAAGCTCGTGAAAAACAGAGGGGGACGCATACTTGAAAGAATGCAGTCAGTGGGTCTACACATTTGATTATATAATAGCTGGCCGGGAGGCAGGCAGGCTCAGGACACTAAGTGAGACAAATGACACATGCTTTCATCTTTGGCTATTTCACCATTTTATAAACAGGACATGTAAGCAGGGGGAATTCTCTGCATTTGATGTACATTACTGTCAATGGAAACCATAAGTACTGAATGATTACTTCCAAACATCAGTCAGTTCCAACATACCTGAGAACAAGGGTCATAGAGCTCCAGATTCTGTTGTCTTCCATCAATGGATAAGCGTTTTCTGTATATGCACTCTGGAATAAATAGGGCAAATTTGTGTCAAGCAGAAGATATCATTATGTATTCACTAACATGTGGGCCCTCTTCAAACATTTGTGCAATGGTCACATCATGCTTAGTGGCTGAGAACCTGTTGCATGTTATAGCACATCTGTAAATAATAGTCACTGACCTTATATGAGCTCAAATTGCTATGCCTTGAACAATATCAGGAAATTATAATGATGAAAAAGTCATTGTCTCTACAGTATAGTTTCAGTGTTTGACCCCCACAGTCATCTAAAAGGAATTAGGCCCGCTCAAGAATTTTTTCCCCTTCGATTTTTGTAGTAATTTTCCAGGGAAAGTTCTGATTGAATTGCAGCAAGGACATCAATTCCAGTGGTTACATAATTTAGGGTTATGTGAAGGGACAAACAAGAATTATCTAGGCTACCGCAGGGTGTGCAGCATGGGGAAAGGGGGCTCACCAGTAGCCTGTAAAGCAAAACAATGGCATGGAGTAAATAGACGATGTATGATACACTCACCTGATGTTGATGCATATTCGCCAATAAATCGCTTGGTCAGAAACCTGACAATTAGAGCTGTTGGGACAATAAGTTTTGGTTTGGGTTACAAAATTCAATGCAGCAAACATGATACGTAACAATTTATCACAAGACAGTACAGGCAATGACAGCTAGATTACCTGATTTCCCGACACCTTCGCTCCCTAAAACGGCAACTTTAATGTCATTCATTTTCGCAATCTTCGCCGTATCCGCGTTACGAATTTTGAAAGACGCAATTCCTCGAGGTCACTCAAGACATCATTTATCGGGTCTATCCGATGGTAAAAAGAGGGCGAGTTTATGATAACGGTAAAACTCTACCTCCGTACAATCCAGTGGGTGCCGCTTGAGCTGCGCTTTTTCCTACACAGCGAAGGAGAGAGCGGTCTGCTTGTCTGAGGGTGGGCTTTTGAACTGAGAGAAACTCGCTGACCAATGTCGTCACTATGACGAGTTAGCTGTGCCTTTGTTTTGGACGTTCAATGTTTTTAACGTACCACAGCCTGTGCCGCTATGCATTGTTATTTTTATCGAAAGCGTTTGTATATGTCATTATGCCATTGCTTTGCCATAGTCATTCTGATAGTAATTTATGCTAACTGGCGATATCTGAAATAGTGAACTATCACACTTTTTCAAACTCCACCGTAGGCTATGTAGGAAACCTATATTTCACCTTATATCATTTGTGGAGAGATACTGTGGGTCAAATGAAGAAGTCAATAGCCAAATTAATGTGTGATTTTTCTGTGAATATCTCGCTCATCCTCTTCCTTATCTGAGGGGGTTGAGGGGAACCCTTCCTAAATTTGCAAATCAACCAGAGGGCCCCTTTGTACTTTAATGTTGGTTTAATCAATGTGTTTTTTTTTCTTTCTGCCACTGGAAACAGCACCCATTAATCTTGCCTGGCAAAATGAAGTCTATACTGATACAAAAGTGCAGATGTAAATTCTGTGTTATTTGCAGCATGCATATCAGAGGCACTGAATGATCTTCATCCAGGTCATTATGAATATCTGATCGCTGTTTTATTAAAGTCTCCTATTCCCATTATAGTTGCCTATTTTTGGAGTGCAGTATCATTATGACGGGAAGTGTTTTTTTCCTGCAGAAATAGATCAAAAACGAAACAGTACACATGTGTTTCTCCTGACCCTTTAAGGTAAAAAGACCCCTTAATGATGAGAGGAGAGCCGTTGTTCCCATGCAACATCTAAGATATCAGATAAAACAGCTCTGGGCAAGACCCTAAACAGACCAAATATACTCTGGATTTGAATGAACTGACTTTCTCAGCCAAATACATAGCTAGAGAAGGTTCAATTATTCCCTGATATGTTTGTCAGTTGTTTTTAAACAAGTTATTCCCAGTTGTCATAAAGGCCTTTGCCTTATAGCCTACATTTTGTTCATTTAGTGAATGACGGCTCTCTTTACAGAGCCTCATGAAGATGATTCATGTGGAACATTAGCATATAAATCCTGTCTGTTTGGCTTGAGACTATGAACGTATATTTTCCTTCTCTCAATTATGTAACCTCGACAGGTAGGTAGAGCTCTAGATACACTATAACTTGGGACAGTTGAGCTGGATTTATCCATTCTTAATTGCACACATTGGTCTTTGAAAAACAATTTTAAGTTTATATAAGTCTTCTTTTCTTCCACATCAAGTGCTGGTGGCATGCCTTCTCCACTTCTCATATGCAGGTGATATCAATCACAACATCAGTCCTTCACTTTCACTCATATTCTACCCTAAAGCTTTAGTTTCTTTTCAGTCCATCTGGTCCATATGTGGAGCAGTAGACAGAGGCTGTGTGCATTTCTTTCATACCCCATTGCCTGCCGTATTAATCAGGATGTGTGAGGCACATTTGGTGCAGTTTATTTCTCTGTTGCACCTGAACATGTGAACTTGACTCATGAACAATCAGTTGGAATTTATGAGCGGTGCAGAAAGAGAGAGAGAAAAAGGCAGACTGGGTGTCAGTAGGACTGCAGATGCTCACCAGAATGACCCCCACTTTTATGGGATTTCATGCTGTCTTTATTGAGATTTTATGTGTTTTATATTGCGTGAATAAACATAGGCATTAATAACCTGTGCATTACAGGCACAATGGATCCTAGTACTCCAGCCCTTACAAAGCCCAGAGGTTCCAGCTCTCAGTCTGGCAAGTTGAAATCAGATACATGTGAGATCAAACACAGCTGTTATGTGGGTCAGGGGAGGGCACAGATTTACCACATCATTTGCGATCAATAAACCTAATCACTCTCTGGGCTACTGTGCTAAGAGCAATGGACTGGACTGATGTGGAATGCAGACAGACTGGCTGCTGGCTGATTTTTTTGTGCTCTGTTCATCAACTGACTCCGAGGTCAGCATGTAAGAACTGTTTCATTTGCCTTGCAACATCAGATGATACTGGATGTTCCCAAGTGAAATCTTTCGCCGGTGGAGAGGATTACTGCAAACAAGGTGTTGTGACTGATATTAGAGTAGGCTCTACTTTGTTTTAGAGCAAAACAAACTCAGCTGTGAAGAATAAGTGTTGTGGAAACAAAATAACGCTGCTTGATCAGGCAGGCATGCAGTCATTGGGAAATCAGGCCAATACGACTGCAAGATATCACATTTAAACACACACCAAGCTTACCAAACACATACCAAGCACACCAATTTATCTTTAAATCACATAAATTCAATACACATCACATAGACATTGAAATGCTGTGCCATTGAGAATCCCAACGGATGAATTAAAACATTCAGCATCTTTTGTCCAAAGATGAAAACGTTTGATCAAAGCATTTATGCATCAAAGCATCAATAGCCTATGTAGGATAGCCAAGTGCTGATTTAAATGTTGCTTCTGGGAAATGTTCTATGGGACTTTATTTGGGTTGGCTAGCCAAAATTGGCTTGTGAGTAATTGATCAAAGTTTCAGGATCCATTAGGTAGAGGACCCGTGAAATTATTTCCTTCAAGAAAAGCCTATGCATTTATGTGCTTTCAACTTTTCACAACTGAATCCACATTGCTCCAACAATGCATACTTAATCATGGCATCTCTGCTTAATCCTTTGATTGCAGTTTTTTCTGAGTTGAGGTATTTCAGACAAAAAGCATACAGGAAAACTGAGCTGAAGTATCGTCTTGCTGCACCAGCAAGGCACGTCCTAAGATTAGTGGTGCCCTCGCTCACTGAGGGCATCCTGCATCATTTCTAATGTAGCTTTAAAAGTTTGCTCAACATGCTTGCTAATTTCTGTCTCAGGTTTTCTGGTCAGAATATTTGCAGTGGTGGCTGATGGTAATAATGAAATGATCTCAAGACAGAGAGGTTAGTTCTGTATGAGGGAGAAATAGGTCATAACTTCTCATTTTGGTCTCATATTGGTCATTGCCCTTGAAATGAGCCCAATCAGGGGAACCGTGGATTTCAGTGTCTTTATTAAAGAGTCTGTGGACATGCAGGATTGCTTCTGCAATATGTTTCTTGCCTTGATAAAACTAATAAGTTTATGACCATGTTAGGTAGACAGTCTGACCTACTAAGGATTTTTTAGGTGATGAGACTGAGACACAACACACATTTCCATCAGAGCAAACATCCAGTTACCAGGAGAAATGAGGGGAGGACATTTCTAAGATAAATAAATTTAAGATAAACAAACTTCTACAGAAAGACATGACAAGCATACCAATAATAAAATATATATGTTGAGCACATTCACACACACATGCATTCTCTCTCTCTCTCTCTCTCTCTCTCACACACACACACACACACACACACACACACTTATGCTCACACTCACATGCATGCACTTGTGTGCACACATACACACACACTGAAAACCAAAACCTTACAACAATTATTTTTTTTTGTCCCATTGAAAATTAAAGAAAAACATTTGCATTGTTAGAGATAATCAAGGCAGCAGCTTTGTCCTTGTTTAGACAGGCAGCAGTGCACAGAACAAGCTCCTCGTTAAATTCTCCTGGGTTGTGTGTTGTTCCTAGCAACCACACAATATGCCATAAATGGAATGTATTATGGTTAAATATTGATGAACATAAATAAAAGTAGCCATGCACGTTACTGTGCAAACAGGTTATATTTGCAGGCCTGACCCTCACACAAGTGTGTTTCATATCTGCTTTGGCCCATGCCACCTGCGTAAATATTTATGATGTAATGTCAACCGAAAAATTGGGAGACCCATAGGAAAGGGAGACATTTTGTAAGCACAAATCTTTTAATACATCTTTTTAAACCACTGTTTACAGTAGAGCAATCATAGTGAGATTTCTAAAATGGCAAAATATAGTTGCGCATACAGTGCAGACAGAAACAGAAGAAATGAATCTATCTTTAGAAGCATGACATAATGAAAGCAGTCCGCAAGAAAGGAATTGAAGGCCGTCTTTCTGCAAGCTCACAAACTGTAGCCTTGTTGCTGTGTTTGTTCCCTCCAAATAGCAAGGTAGAAAACCTCCCTGTCTCAGTGCTTATTTGGTTTCCAAACTCTCCCCCAAGTGCTCTGCAAGTCTTATATAACATCTCAATTCTCTCTTAATGCAATCAGTTCTTAACCGCTGAAAATCAGTAAACCAGTGATGAAAAGGAAGTAGCCCAATCTCACACAGGTCATAAAAACACCTCAGAATTTGGCAAGATAAGGAACCTTTTTTTTGGTACCATGACTGTACTATGTACTTTGTATCACGCAACAGTTTCAGCCAACAGATTTGTGGAATTTGTGCATTTGTGTTTGTTTATGTTTTTGTGTTTGTGTCTGGAGCCTCACAATGGGCGCGGTGGCACTCCAGCAGGGTGACATTTGCAACTAATGATTGCAATATCTGCTGGGCTCATGAACAAAGCTCTTAAGGTCCTGTGTGCTGCATAATTATCGGTGTTGGTGAGGGAGGAGGCAGTGGTCTCACAACAGCAGCAAGTTTCTGTTTTAGAGCCCTGCAGCTTTTCATTATTCTGGGAGGAAAGTGCTTGATATTAGCAGAGAAATCTACATGCACCCTTGCATTAGCAAATAGTTTTGTTCAGCGGGTACATCTAGCCACACACCAATGGAGCCTTAGTAGTAGTAGCCTCTACCACTGGTCTTACACAGGCTTGGTAAGACCAATCACAACGCTCTATCTTTGTAGACAGTTGTTGGATGGGCTTAGCACGATAATGACAGGGCTGTGACGGTGCAAATCAACAAAGTAGACAAGGAATAGCGCTTGTTTGAATCAGCTTTGGCATCAACTTTGGAATTTCGGAGTTAGACTTGGGCTTCTTTTTGAAAGTCATTTGTTTCAAAGAAGGACGTATTTGCTGTTTTGCCAACATGGCTCTGATTGGTCTGATCTGTCTCTCTCTCTCTCTCTCTCTCTCTCTATATATATATATATATATATATATATATATATACAGCCCTATAGCCCAGCGGGTGAGTGATTGTTTTAGAGTCTTGTTTGAAATAAAGCCTTAAAACTACCACTAACAGTATTGCCATTATAGACACAATACCACCATGTCAAATTACTCAAAATTGATCTTTCAGAACATAATTGTAATAAGAATGAAAAATTCAGTAAAACTGAACTTGTCACAGACATGCGCTAAGTTAGCTACCTAATCTATAATTGTATACAAAGACACGCTTTGGTTTGTTTTTACCAGACAACTCTGGCCACTGTCAAACCATACGCCCTAAGAGCACACCTCGATAAGTAAATAGTGACCTAGTTTGTCTTCAGACAGTAGGTTGGTGTTGAGGTGAAACTACTTAGATGTACTGCACAGCTT
The DNA here is from genome assembly GCA_027481765.1 of Tenualosa thibaudeaui. Classification (NCBI taxonomy): domain Eukaryota; kingdom Metazoa; phylum Chordata; class Actinopteri; order Clupeiformes; family Clupeidae; genus Tenualosa; species Tenualosa thibaudeaui. Next base: position 2,236,556 of record JAIFZK010000022.1, read on the forward strand.
GTTTTCCATCTAAAGACGTACCATATATTATCTTAAAATAGCACTTTGTCTCACCCCTTGAACTCCATTTGACATCATTGCATGTAGCCTGTAATTTGTTTCTGGACAAGTGTTTGTGGTTATCTAAGGTTCCCCTGCTCTCTTCTTAAGACTAGGCACTTAAAACTGACAAGTTGATATGGAGGGGCATTTGCGCAACAACAAAAAAAAGATTTATCCTGGCACCATTTGTAAGTGTTTGGGCTAGACATGCTAACAAGACAAATTGCCCAACTAAGACAGCCTTTTACATGTCTCTCTTCCATAAAGAAGTAACCTATGTCGACATAAGATTAACCCAGCTAAAAGCAAATGTTTACATCCGAAAAAAAAAAAATGCACTTAAAAATGACTAAAACAATTGCTGTGAACACAACTGCAATAACAATTTATCTGACCCAGCATCTGATCAGACAGTCCCAGGTACACAACTCACCAGGCATCTTTTTCATTTGTACAAAGGCCACCGGTAATGTAGGCACGTGTTGTCTCCTTAAATTGCCCCAGTTGTGTTTTATTACAACGGAATATGGAGGTTGGCCCACTTACATGGCGCTCCTTTCATGTGAATCCCCAGTAAAGGTTATACCAACAGAGACAGGGGTTAGGGGGACTCCGCCAGAATCCGCGGCTGAGCAGAGTGGGGCGGCATGGAGACAGGCCATCATCTTTCCCCCAGCTGACTCTGCATCCCACCAGTGATCGCTCAAAAAAGTCGGCCGTGGTTGCCAGCGAGACCTACTTTTCGGGGGAGATTTATCAAGCTGGCCGTCCAAACAAGACTCCCAAACTGTCCCCCACTCCCCTCTCTTCATACCCACCCAAGTACTGGTTTCCAGAGCTGTAATATCTCATTCGTAGATCTCACACCTGCAGCTGCTTCTTTCTGCTTCATCTTCCATTCTCCTCCAACAGGGATTATGTTCTAAACATTTGTACCATATTTCCATGGGTAAAGACACTCCATTTCCAGAGTGTTAAATCTCCGAAAATGCTTGTGAGCCACACAAAGCCATATTTATATTTTGCCCTTAGGACAAGTTTAATATCACTGTAACTCCATGAAAGATATGAAAATGTCAAGCAGCAAAATGAAATAAATCACAGACTGCACAAGTCTCCTTTAAGAATACGTGGTTTCTATGGGCTAAACCCCAGTCCTATGTAATGTGCGTATACAAATAAGCAGTGAGGAATATGGGCCATGTATATTTTCAGAATAGCCTAATAAAATTTAAATCCAAATATGCACCTACAGATTTTAGTGTAACTCATCCAGAATGTAGCCTATTTTGTCCTGACCCAATTCTATATCTTCCATACACAATATCTCTGCCTAATCCTTTCCCTGTTAAATGAAAAGAAACTCCACTCTCATCTGAGAGTTTGTTTTGTGTGGGCTGTATGGGCCAGAAATGGGCCACAGAGATCAGACTGCATTTGATCTTCCAGAGGCTGCTTGATGGTGGTCTCACAGTATGTGGTTCATAACAGACTCGCGTCACGGCTGTCCTTGTCTGAAAGGTCAGCAGGCTCGGGGCTCCACAGGTGGTGGGCCAGTGTTTACGCTAGCAGGTGACATGAAGCAAAGCTACACGCTCAAGATGTCATAGACAGACACACAAAAACAATTATATTATAAGGTTCTGCACAGTTCAGTGTCATGTTTTTATTGTTGTTGTCATTTTTATATGCAGTGGGATAAAATTGACTGGATGCTTTGATGTACCCCCAATTTTTATTTAGATTTGGTCTTTTGTTAAAGGTACAGTATTCAGATTTAAGGTAATACATTTGCAGAACTAGACTATTATAGGCCTATCCAGAATTATGATGGATCTGATGATGATGAATGAATCCCCTCCATGCCTGCGCCATGTGGCAGAACTATCTTGTCACAAGGTCTTTTGCTTTTAGGTTTTTTACATGGGCCTTACCCACTACTGTTTGTCTCTGACATGCTTGAAATGGAGTGCTATTTAGTAGGCTGCAATACAACCATTTTACCACCAGAAGCCACACACTGTAGCTTGAATTATGTGTGAATACGTAGGCCTACAAAAGGCATCACAATACATAAATCAGTGCAGAAATCACATAATCAGTACAGAAATAAGGTATATGTGATTGTAAGGTATCTACTGAGCAATCAAATTCATGTCAAAAGTTGAAAAGAGGGGGTGAAGAGTCAGCACAAATAAATCCATGATGTTTTTAACTGCACTCGAGAACTGGATGGTGAAAATTGCATAAAATAGTACAGTAAAATATACATCAAATGCCTTCAGAAATTATACAATTTTTTCAGATTGCTTTGCTGGAGAGAATCCAACCCCAAAGAAGGATAAATAAAGCACAGATGGCCATAAATTGTGTTCTACAGTGTTTAATATTTCAGTCATAGCCATAACATTTAACCACCAATGTCCTTAGTATCTCCAGCCCTGTTCACTGCTGAGAACGTTTGTTTCATAACACTGCTGTCTGTTTGCTGTAGTGCTGAAACATTCCTTAGACAGAGGCTGATTTTCAGGGCTTAGAGCTGAATCCACCGAAGATGGATGGAGCCACCGCAGGCAATGGATGTAGGTCAACTGATTGATGGTCCCCTCTCCTAGACTGTACTCCATTTTGGAAGTGTTTGCAATGGAAGTGGCCCAGTGTTTCGGATACAGAGTGTTCCTTGAGCACTGCTAAATATAGCTGATTTGAGTGAGGCAGGAGGAAACCTGTCTTAAACTGGTTGTGGAACTAATGATGGGGTGCGGAATAGAAAAGAAATAGTGCCAAACGTCTGAGCAAATAAAGAAGGGGTTAATTGGAGTGGCCAAATGAGCAAAAACAAGTACAATTAGGGATGCAGAGGACAAAAGATTCAGAGAACAAAAAAATCAGGGAGCAGCAAGTACAATGTGTAATCATGTCATACAGAAGAAATAAATATTTGCCTAAAACAAAGTGGTAGCAGTGTTGAGTCTGGTTCATGTTGTTCATCAGACTTCGTTCTCATACCATGAGTAAGGCAAGAAGTAGGTTGCATCAATTTCCACTGTTTTAAGTGAAGTGTATGTGTGAATGTGATGTATGTGGCTGCCCTTGTCTTGGCTGTGGGATGAATAACTTGCAGAAAAGATTATATGTTGCACAGCAGATAAGTCCTGATTCATACTTGAGGTCCAGAGCCTATCTTTGTTATTAATGAGAAATGCGTCACTTTTAAGGGCTTTAATAGATATTATGGTTCAAGCTGTGTGAGAGAACCATCCTCCCTAAGACAACATTCAGACAATCTATTCATAATTGTAACAAAAAACATGTAACGATCGCATGGGAGTTTATCCACAGCAGGGTAGATAAGATAAGTTCTGACACAGCTAACTTGTATCATGTGACTCACCTCCTCACCTAGTACCCTGCTTCTAATTTGCCACAGCATCAGCATCCTTTAATTACAGTCTTAAGCATACTCAGTAAGACATGAGGAATGTCTCTGTATATATATCTGTCATCCACAGAGATGGCGGTGATTTGAAATTTAATCTTCCATATCTTCCATGATTCTGACAAGATTTTGAGTAGAACTAACCAATTACGAAATTTCCTGTAAATACCCTTTAAATATCCTTTTTTTTCTTGAATTTTGGGTGAATGTTGGTGGGAGAGGTAAAAGACTGTGTAGCTGCCAATCATCTCTGCTGACACATTTCATTGGAAAAGAATTGCAAATATGCTAACACATAAGGCATCAATGAAGTCTATCTTATGCACCACAAAGCAGTTGGATTTTCTGAAATAACACGCCATGTTGCCTTATCTCAGCCCTGTGCATTAATGTCAATCTGCCTGGTTTAACATCTGTGCTGATTAATTTCAAAGGCTGCTCACTGGCGAATATGTACTGAACTTTAACACAGATATGTGCCCCAAGAGCTTTTGCCACCAGCTATCCATTTCCTTTGGTTTAGTAATGTCACACAGCACCACTGAACAGCTTACTTCAGGCCATAAGGTGCACTGGATCGATGCATTGAACATATAATGTTTGGGAACATATTGGCAGTGCCCATGTTACCTCATGTGACCCAAGAGACCTTAAATAAGATTGTGTTACAATGGGTGAGATAGACACCCCAGGTCATGACTTTAATTACGACAAGGGGCTTATAGTACCGAGTTGGCCTACAGGCACAAATCAACAAGTCAAAGGCCGAAGACTCAGATCCAGCACTCTTTCAACCATCTGTTTTGATTCTTTTGTCCTTAATAAAGGTCATGTCATGACTGCTGTCATTTACTCTCGGTCAAGTCCTTATGGGCACGGCTGATGCAATTTGCAGACCTGTCATGTGGATTGTCATTGGAGTTTCTGGGCCATTTTAGCATGCTATTTAAGACCACTAGGGTGATTCAACAGCAACAGCTATTGTCTCAGGAATGGAAACTGGGTCGGGGCTCTGGGTAAAAATCCTGAATGGTAAAGAGCACTCAATCTGCACAAATCTTTTGAGGTATTAACCTGGTCATGTTCCCGTTGTGCAAGTTGTGTTCTTGTGTTTTTTACGTGGCACCAGGAGACATATTTTTGTTTTGCATATTGTATATGGTTGTATGATAATACAATAATTCATTTCATTTCATAGAGAATACACCAAGAATGTGATGCACATGTTCGTCTATATAGTTTTGTAAAAAAAAAAAAATGAAACTGTAACTCAAAAATACAACATACACTTCATGCTGATTGCAAAATATGTGTGTTACTTTTGTTTATTTTACCTTGTGCTATTGCAAAATAAGTGAATTATAGTTTGATATAAACATGGACATGCACAAGGCTGGATGCACAAAGCTGGAACACTCAACTGAACTTCACCTCATGCCTTGTCTTGTCTTGTCATACCTTAGCCATGTCATACCATAGCCTTAAGCTACTTGCACTTATTTATTTATACAAACTTAGGACTAGAATTGTCTTGCTGTGCATCTGCACTTTACTGTTGTCCATGTACACGCATGGGACAGTAGGAAACGTAATTTCGATTCCTCTGCATGTCAAGTACACGTGAAGAAATTGACAATAAAAGCAACTTTGAACTTTGACTTTGACATCTTTTCACAACACCTGAAAACCACAATGCTACAAATGCATTCTAATATTCATTCTAATGGACTGATGGATGATGGATGGTGTTCCACATTGTCACCTCAAAATGACATAAAATTCCACAGCATGGCAGAAGTTTAGATTGCTTGTGCTGCCATCAACACAATGATTGATGAATACATTTTGGACATATGAAATTACATTTCTTCATGTCCAATATTCAACTTAGTGTCACTATTTTAGAGATTGTAAAGAGACATCATATAGAAGTCTTGTGCCATGAAGAAATCTCAACGCTGTAAACTGGGGTTGGCACGGGTCTTTGTCACAGCTGTCATCAGCCTATGTAGTTTTCCCATCTAAATCATATTTTGCTCTATTTTGATGAATGACCATATAAGACTTGGTGTCTTATGTATAATAACTTAGACCTCGTAATAAATGACTATCACATGCCAAGTTAATTACTGGTGGTTGCTTTAGGACATCTTACCGCTAAAAATCCTTGTAAATCCTTACACTCAGCTGTATGCATGAGTCAAAATGTATTAAGTGATCATCAGTGGGCTCTTTCTAGTCCAGACTGTAGTTGTGTAAAGCGTTGTGTCAGGGTACCGACGAGGGATTTATGGGGGAGGAAAGGTGGGACCGTGGATTTATCCAGACGGAAGCTTCCATGCCTGTTCAGGCTCATGGGATGTCAGGAGCTCCAGCCAAGCGGGATGAGAGAAGCACTGATTTACCTCTGGGCCACTTTTTCCTGTTAGCACTTGGATTCAACCATGCAGGATAACTTCACTCGCCTGCTGTTTACCCCCCCCCCCCACACACACACACACACACACTGTTTCTATGCAAGCTGCAGGAATAGCTGGCCGAATAAATCTTGAAACCATTTGCAGCCTTGAGATATTATTTTTTTTCTTTCACTAAATGACCCACTGAATGTCTCTCGTGCTTTGCTGCTCACCACGTTTCACCCAACAAGCACGCTCTCGGTTAAAGAATTCTCAAAAGTACAAGCAATACTATGATGAAATGACCAGTCACCATCTATGTAACTGCTTTTGCTACCCCGATGTTGCTCTGTGCAAAAAAATATTCAATGTTTTGGCACGCAATGAGCCATAATGAAAACTTGCAGTCACCCACCATTACCGTCACCTATGCATTTACAGAGCCTAATTCTCGAGGCAGAGGTCTGCAGATTGATATTCACATCAGGCTAAGAAGAGCTGAAGGCTTGGGCCAGTGGGAGCCATAGGTTTAAACATTTTTTATAGTTTATATCAGGAACAATAAGGCAAATATTTTGATTGCTACATCAATATAGACACAAGTGAAAATGATACGTATAAGGCAGTGTTGATAAGGAAACATACTGATTTGCCACAGACTAAACTAAACTTTATCCTGACAATTCAGATAGAGGGCATGAAACAAAGACATCTAGGTGGAGATGCTAGAAATAGGCAAAACAATCCCAAAGCATTTTACTGCTGCCAGAATACTGCAGCATCATCAATAAGTGTGGGTAAGTGTTAATGGCTGTTCTGTGAGCTCAGCAGGGTTGAAGACATTATGTAAGGTGTGGGGTTTGAGATCTTATGCATGTGTGACAAAAATTAAAAAAAAATCTTTTTTTGAAACATATTCAAAAAAACACCAGGAGGAGGATTAATAAACATGGATTAAAATAATGTTACAACGATTAACCTTCCATGTCACCAGGAAGGAATTTCCACACAAAACCATAGATATTATTCTGTTTACATATCACACATTTCAGTTTTGTACAATGTAGTAGCCTACGTCAATTGGAGGCTACCTGACATGGTATGAGACAGCATTGCATTGGCAGTAAATTGCTTCATTATCATGCAGAGCAGTTTCTTTGTTACAGCAGCCTAGGGGGAGCTGGCTCAGTGCGATACCACACAGGGTCACAGGGCACAGAAAACCCAGACACTCTATGCAGGATATGCATGCAAAATATGCAGCTGTTTAAAAAACAAAAACAAGAATGACTCATCTAGGGTACATGCAGACAAGAGAACAAGTAAGTAATTGAAAACTGGAATGGTGGAGGAAAGGAGGAGAGAAAGACAAAGACAGTAAGGCCAATTTTAATTTGACTGCTTTGCTAATCAGAGCTAGACTCAACAGTTAAAACAGTAGCAATACAAATGACTTAGATTAAAACGAAAAAAATTTCAATGAGGCATACTGGTTGTGTGTAAGATTTTTTGTGCTTAGCTGTTGTGCCAATACAGGTATTCTCCCATTTCATTCTTCATTCTCTCTTTCTCCAACACATCTGATCATAGGATTAAACTGAAGTGATTAAAAAAAACAACTTCAAATCGAAAGATACTCCACTGCTGTCACCTAGTGGAGATATGCAGTATTGGTATTTCAGCACTGAAAGTATTACCATGATCAAGATTCATGAAAGTTTTATAATAAACATTTTATTCTTCAGTCTCTCTCTCATTTTCTTCAATACAGACAAAATATCTGATCAAGTCAAAGAATAAAGTTGAAGTGTGGTAAAACACACCGTAGCAAATCTACACTTACACCAATAGCAATAGCAACAATAGCACGATTTACTGTGAACATCATGCTCACATGGTTCATTCTAAAACAGTCAAATGTTGTGTCAATTATTTAATAGTTACAATTGTTTAGAGTACTCACTTCAAAACAAGAAACAGTTTTGGTAAATAAACCTAGATTTTAACCCTGTGTGGCAAAATAGATCACATGGCAATCTGACAACTGCATCTTATAATTACACAAAGTTCCTTGGGAATGTTCAAGATATGGGAATCTAGGATTTGCAAATTCAACCCAGTCTAAATGACAAGAAAAGATGATAGGGAGGTCATAGGATAAATGCGTGGTTTCCCACATGTTATGCAAGAGTTCAAATGAAAAGGTCTATATGAAAGATGTGTGAATTTGCACAATGTCATGTGAATTTATAAGGTATGGGCCATTTACACTGATGCCTTTAGGACAAAGGGTACAACAGTAGGCTGATAGTAGCACTGGGGGTTAATTGTCCAAAACAGACAGCCCTATTGTTCTCTTGAAGATATTCCTAAACTTTTGGAGGTCCTCCCAAACATGAAAGTCATACTCAGGATATAGACCTATGATGGAAAAACAATGAATATTGACGATCACATTATTCATGTTTGTATTTCTTGCTCAGACAAATTTGTCTAAAGAAAAGTGCATTATATTTGTGCAATACTACTGACAAAACACAGCGAGATAGCTCCGCCTTTTAATAAGCACAGGAAACAACATAAAGTGTGTGATTAATGCTTTTAGGACATGCTGTCTGTACTGTGTAACACAAACAAAATAAACATGTTGAGAACGAGCTACTGGATGGTAAGGAGATTCGCTGGATGTTATAAAACGTTTAATTTTTCACTAATTAATTAACGTTGCTGTTCTTACTATATTGTTTAAATGTTTGGAAGTAGGGGCTACAGTAAAACTGTTACATTTTGTGTCAAACAGCGCGTGCGATTTTTCGTGTCCATTTTTTTCTTCTGTTAGAGTAACTTTTTTTATGGTAGACCTATTATCATACGCCTTGGAGAGAAGCAAGACAGGCTACATGGGATTTCACTCAGACTTTCGTAAGTAAGTGAACAGAACCATTCGTTTTGTTTGTGGTATGCAGTCAATGTCCAAACTCTAAACAGTAGGCTTCTTTAAAATTGTTACCTTACTGCAAGTCCGGACAAGTCTTTCTACTGAAACTGCATGTGCGCATGTGTACCGCTTATGTACCAAATACTATTGGTGGTTTCTCTTATTATTCGTGACGTACTTCCGCTACTGCAGATACATTTATCGGTGACTTGCAACGTTTGTAACACGTTGGTTCCGCGAAGCCGTTGCGAGCGCATAGGAAAGAGAAGTCATAGTTTTGAAACAGCATTTTATGGTTGATGTTTTTTCTCAAATCAGGAGAAGGGACAAGAAGGCTAATCTCGATCAAGTACATTTCATTCTACTTTACAGTCTTTTTGAACGTGAAATGTGTAAAGACGCCATGGAGCTGAGTGAAGAAAAAAGTCTGCGCATCTACTCTTCGATAAAGGAAATGGGTCTGAAATCAAAGAACGTTTTTCGTGCGAGATTTAACGTTAAGACAATCCGCAGCCACCTCACTGAAAAAAGGGGAAATATCCATCAATCCAGAAAGTTGTTACGACGATCGAACTATGGCATGGAAGGCCAGGTAGGCCTAGGCCTAAAACGCCCAAATCGTGTCTCCAAGCCTGTTGATTTGAAGAATAAGGATCATACGTCTACAGTTTCAGGCCGAATGGCACCGAGAAATACGACACAATACATCATGGATCGCGTATATGAAGATATGTGTGACGACTGGCCAAACCAGGAGAAATCATCCCCGGAGCTGTATATCCATTTGGACGACGGAACTCAAATTCCCCTTGACGCTACATCACAGCCTGCCTTCGAAAGGACTCTAGACTTTCTGCAGAGGGATTTCGACAATATTGCTTATTTGAACGAAATCTGATGCCAAAGATCCAGATTCTTCTGTATGTGCTGAACAGGCCATGGAAGCTTAGGCCGAAGGCCTTCTAGGCCCCCAGACGTTGACAGTGAGCACTGGCTAAGGACGGAATGGAATGTTAGTATTTTGTTATATATTATGTAGAGAATTTAATGTATATTGCCTGTGTCTTGAAGAACGATGAACGTTTTGGCCACCATGCTAATTTGATAAAGTGTATGTCACGTTTTTTGCCATGTGATTCATTGTCGGGTTTTCCTATCCTCAGTGATGCACCGACGCTGTCCAAACGTAGGGGGGAGCAATCCGCTTATCCCTACGGTTACAGCTGCGCACTTGAGCCAGAGCTGAGCTCCGCCATGACCACCGCCCGTGGTCTCCAGGTAAACCTGTCTTCTCGTGAGGTATACGTGGCATGTTCTAACAACGATTCTTGTCCATTTAACTCTGGCCATGTCTTGTTAACTCAGTGTTATCAAGATTTAAAAACCTCTCAAGGCTGTAAAGTTACTGTCTTGTTACATGCTGCAGAGTTCGCTGTGGTTGCAAACTGTTGTCAGAGACTTTTTCAGGTGGCCCTCATCGCCGTCTTCGGCTGGTTCAGCAACGCAGTTTGGGCCATGACAACGTAAGACACATGTTGGTAATTCGCCTTCCCTTTCCAGTGCTACACCCGAGCCTAATTCGGTCTGTTGTAAATGGGCTACTGTGGCTCTGTGGAAGCGTACTTTTTTTCTTTTTTTTATATATATATATATATATCGGCCTTATATGTAGGTAGGCGATGCCTTTGTACAGATGGAAAATGTTTTGAGTGTTGTAGTATGAATGTGTGCTGGCTATGAGTGGTGAATGGAAAATAAAAGTTAATTTGTTGAATAAACGTGTTGTGTGCCATTCGAAATGATTTCCCATTGATCAGTGAAATTGGTTTTAATGAAGGGGTAAGTCTGAAGAGGGGCAGCAGAAGCCGTTAAAGCAGAGTCGTACTTCATAAGGGCCTGGCCATAGTGGACGTCTGGCCATGAAGTGTTATTTGTGTTGCACGTACCATGGCCAGTCTATGCCCGGCATAGATCACTTTAATGGGTTTATGCAAGTGAGTGATGCATAGCATCCATAGATATAGAAGGGGAAAAACCCAGTCGTGTTTAAAATGTATAAAACCCATTTACTAAACTAAGCAAACGTCAGCCTAGGGGTGAAAACGGTTGGCTCGGCGATTACCATTGTTTGGCTACAGCTCTTAATATACTAGTAATCAATTGTAGGTAGGCTCCCATGGAATTAAACAATAGTCGTGGCCCATTAAAAAAGCAAGACGCTGCAAATCTCTCCTAGCTCCTGTGCGCAGTACTAAAAATGATCATCAATGAGACAAAACCCCTGCGCGCCATAGACTTGTACCACTGGATGGTCCTAGCGCACATACAAAGGGTAGTCCAGTCAACACAGGAGATGGTCGAGAAAACAATGTCTTTCCTTTGACTTCAATACCGTTCAAAGTGAATGCGCTCATCGGAGTCATGAAATATTTCTTGATGGCGATCCCACATTCGAGAAGTGAAAAGGCCACATTAGGGAGGCATGATTGTTTTACTTTTACTTCAGGTTTATAACTTGCGAAAGCCTATCAAATATATTTTGTGCAGTTGTGACTCGAATTGCTCGGTCATAGCCCACTGAAATATTTCTACTAGTAACATTAGGCATACCGTAGGTCTGTTTTTGCGCTAGTCAACCGAAAGCTATTCAATTTAGACCGTTTTCTGGAGGCTTGTCCCATATGGTAGGACTTCGGTCGTTTGGTGCGACAATAGTAGGCGTGTCCATTCATAGACGTCCTTAGATTTACAGCTCCGTACTGTGAGTGACGTGTTGGAAGACGTGAGACGTGTTGGAAACGGAATAGGCATTGTTAGGGTTTCACAGAAACCGTTTTAGCACCTTTTCAGACATTCTGAATAAAAGGGGGAGGGTTAAGTTAAGCCTTGTATGTGAACATACAAGGTGTTTTTCACAGGTTGCTTTCAGGCAAAATCTACGTGGAGGTGATGTAACAGCCTAACACAGAGACTGGGAATTTGTGACTGGGGAATGGCTGTAGAAAAACATGTTTGTGTCTACTTGTTTATTAGACTTTTTACAACATACATAACACGATTTTCACTAAGTCTTTAACTTGTTTAGTTCCACCGCTGGTCAGGGAGCTATCAGTAGGCTTTGGTTCCCGTCGTCTCCGAGCTGTGCGGGACAATCAACGAGGGGAGGGGGGTGAAATCAATAACGTTAAATTCAAATGGCGCATTCCAGCACCTAACATACTTAATGGCCAAACAGTAGCAATTGGTTGAAGCAGAAAGTATCGGCCCGCCGTAGCTAATGTATGCCAATGGATAGGTTTCAGAGCGAAACGATGCGACAGTGTTTGATGCATCGGGCTAATGAAGAGTGCTGTTGAGATTAAAAAAAGGTAGGATGAATCAAGTCTTTATTTCTCCTGTAAGATCCCCAACTAAAATCCATTGCAAATATGAGCTCCTGTTGCCCCTGAGAAGTGTCTTTAGGATTGCACAACTAAAGTCATTTAAGTGGATGGAAAAATGGCCTTGGTTGACTGCACATATGCAAACAAATATAAATGTTATACATCTAATAGCATAACAATAATGGTTATACAAAGGATTCGCCTTCTTTTTTCCTGAGGCCAATTACTCTCTGTCCACTTGGTGGCGCTGTTGTGTCACTGAGTCTTCCTGCTTCAGTGGCAACAGTGAGCTTTTTTGGTCTCCAGGTCAACATGAGAAATGGGGGATATGAGGTGTTGATTATCCCAGAGCTACATTTAGATTGTAGCATCTGTCCGTCAGGGTTTTTGAAGCGCGTCCAATGGGGCACGGCACTCGCATTACACAAACAATGAGCCCAGCCTCTGTGCTTAGAAAACAGAACAGCAAATCAACTGGTTTGCTTGTTATTGCAATTTACCAGTCTTAGGTTTTTTATTATCATTATTTTTGTCGTTCGACTTTTTTTTAATAGTCTGGTGCTCCTCCAGGAATTAATGTCAGCCTTGGCGGCACAAGTGACACATCCATCCCAGACTTTATTGCAGCTGGCCTGTGGTTCACTCATACCAATCTTCTCTGTCAACTTATGCCTCCTGGCTTATGTGCCAAGAATAATAGATGTGACAATTTGCCCAGGGTCTTTCCATAACACGGAAATATGAGTGACAGAAAAAGTAAAGCCTTGTATTATGTTTTATGCGCTTGCCTCTGGCAAATGGATTATCACCTAAAATAGTGGACATAGCATAGGTCTCTTTTACTGAACAAACACACACAAGCAAGCGTTTGGTTTTCTGACTTTGGCTACAAGACGTGGCTCCTCCTTAAACTCATGGCAGTGCGCCAAATAGCTGATTAGTTCCTTTGCTCTCCAAGGAACTGGACGTGACTCCTTTTTAATTAGGGCCGATAAGAACATCGCCTGTGTGTCTATACTGCCACAAGCGAGAGCAAATAGCAGGAATCAGCTTAAGCTCAGCTTTGTGTGTTGGGGCGGATGGGGGTAGTCCCTCACTGCAAACACCTTGGCAGAGTGTGGTTTATGCTTACATACTTGTACAAGACAACATCCTGTGATAAGACAATAAGCTTGAATGGATTTTTTTTGCCTAAGACTAATACAAGGAGAAAAATATTTACTGGGTAATTTGGGGTGGAGGCGGCAATGCTGTGGACAGAAATGATTATGGTATTTGTTCATTTATTTCCTCCTCATTGTCAGTAGGATCACATTTGGGCTTTTATTATGAATAGTTGGCTTACGTTAAAAGGGAAAAGATTGTAAAAAAAAAAAAAAAATACCCACCTTCATTTGCTATGTAAAGATGTTGGATGACTGTCAGATGGCTCCTTTTAATCAGCCATCCATATAGACCATATGCTAGCAAAAGTCTGGTGAATAAATCATGTTATTATACATCAAGGGCCTCAGAGTCCTTTCTAACAGCACACAGTGAGGACTGGCATTTCAGACAGTTTGTGTGAGACGGAAAGTTAGGCTATGGACTGTAGAAACTCAGTATTTCCAGGAGGTAGGTGGCACTACAGGTGGTCATATATACTATAAAAATAGGATTTCATATATATTTTTTAAAAGATAGATTGTAGCTTTGTAAAATGCTGATAAGTTAAGCATCTTATCTGACATCTAAAATGGTGGCACTTGAGAAATGTCTTCATAAAAAGAAGATTAAGATTAAGGAGATACTTTAGCAAAGATGGAAAACCTGAAATGTCATGTATTTATTTGTCATATCATGAAAGAACGAGTCTACAGTTAGATTAAATTTTCTAAGGGAAGAAAAAAAAAAAAACCTGATCCCCCACTGTAGAGCCTTCATCGTCATCCTGCTGAGTAACATCAGTTTCAACACAGTAGTGGAAACGTATGGGCTTTGGCATGTCCAGAGTGGTAACTATTCAGACAGGAAACTCTCAGATAGATTTTTTTTTATTGATGTAAGCACAAAGTTTGCTTGGTTGGGGTGGCCAAGATCTGCTCAAAATACTCCTTAGAAAAGCTGCATTATTGTAGCTGCATTAGCAATGCAAGTAGTTATGCTATAAAATTGCTGCCATATAAGCAGATATAAGCAGATCTCAGCAGGTGGAGCTGGGGAGAAAAGGGAAACAATAAAATAGCAGAAGTCAGACCATGGAATCTAAAAAAGCTGATTGGTTTATTCAAATTTCCTGTATGAACTTGGTCATTTTGGAGGAGGTGGTGATGTAGGGGTGACTGTACTGTACGTGTGAGGGCTACAAGTAAGAACAAGAATGTAGAATTAATGTCTATCATACTTGTGTTGCTCTGACCTACACAGGGACAGGACGAGCTAAGCGGAGTTATTGGATGTGGCACTGGGGCAGGACATGCTTTCTGCAGGGGTTGGTTGGGATGTTTAGGTCCGACAGAAAGGTTGCGCAGAAGTTACATCATCACGTTCACTCGCATTTGATTGTATCCAATGAGAATTTAGAAACAACAACAAAAAATTCTATGGCCCCTTTGGTTTTAATGCAACATAAAGCCCACCACTCACCCTTCCCACTCACCCTTTCTCGATCCTCACAGGCCCCCAAGTTCGCTCTAGTTCCCTCCGACCAAAGTAATTACACATGTACATCGGCCTGTCAGCATGACCGCTCCGCTCCCCGGTGTCACCACTGCTCCTGCCATTGATCCTCATCAGGGAGGGCTGTGTGCACATGAGTGAGAGCAATGGAACCTGGAAAGCGTCTGACATAGATGAATGGAGGGGTGATGGTGGTGGAGGTGGTGGTGATGAGGGGGAAGGGTGGTCTGAATATTTTCGCGGCGACCTAATTGAAACCTCCCAGCTTACCAGGTCCGGATGCTTTAATGACTCTAAAGGGCAAGAACTAGGACATGGGCAAGGAGGACAGGGCTAGTGACGCCAACACACACACCATAGGGATTGCCTCACCCCCCCCCCCCCCACCACCACCACCATACACACACAGACACACACACAAAAACACACTTCTCCACCCCCCTCCTCGTTAGACTAACCAGACAGCAGCAAGAGTGCCTGCATGTGCCCATGTCTATTTCTGTCCTCCCCTCCCCCTGTCTTCAAAGACAACCCTCTGTACCACATCACCAGCACCTCCACGTCCAACAACCAATCAGGATAGAGCCGAATAGCCGTCAGCCCAAAGGCATCACCATGGGAGACGGAGGCAAGGCAGGTAAGGAGCGATGTGACACCTGAGCGGGCAAGCGTTCCTGTCGCTGCTGCTGAAGTGTGTCAAGGACACTCGAGCCGAGGCCGACACACCTCAAGTGTGAGGGATCCGCCTGCACGCCTGGATGAGCCGACACCGCACAACTTTCCAAAGGCGACAGGACGCTAGGACTGCATGGCTCAAGTCAGGCCACCCATCATCTGGGTCCTATGAGGGCTGACCAAGATAGGGAAGAGAGAAATGTAGGTGATGCCATCACCATGTCTATGGCTTGAACAGGACCTGTAAGTTTTAGCTTAAGTAAAAGCAGATTGTTTTGAACACATACAGTATTTTGGTCTCATTCTGATGCAAGAATCCTTGAAAACCATGACAGGACTCACCTATATTCTTTTAATCTTTCTGCTGATAACAGCCTATTGGTAATCACTTAACAAACTGCCTATTGCACAAACATCGCTGTCAGCAGTACACCAAATAATGTGACCTGAGATATTTTTTTCCTAAATCAGCTGAAACTTCATAAGCTTGTTAATGATTCCTGATATACCAGCAGCAGGAGCAGAGTGGTAAAAAAAAAAAAAACGAGTGTCAGAGGACTCTTAACACAGGCTGATCTCTGAACCGTGTGATTAGTCACGTGCTGCATACGCACCATATCTCCAGATGAAAAGACTCAACAGCATGTCCACAGTCCGCCCCCCTGCACTCCTGCCATTCAGCATGACAGAGATGTGTTAAGATGACCTTTAAAAAGCTTTCCATCCTCTCTCTCTCTCTCTCTCTGTACATGTGCTCTTTGATGTGTGTGTGTGTGTGTGTGTGTGTGGGGGGGGGGGGGGTGTTGGGGACTTCTGTGACGCCATTCATCTTCCAAATCAAACTGAGACACTGAATGTTCATTAGTGCTTATTGTCTGTGGGAGTTAGGGTTTGCGTTTCGTTAATGCAAAGCAGTGAGATTGTCTAGGCCATTTATCTTGTTTGCTTAAAGCTTAAAATCATACCACAATGTGCAAATTTTGATAATGTAAAGGACGTTAATGCAGAACCAGTGGTTTGTTCGTCTGCAGTTTCATGATGTGGAAATAACATCTTTAATCTCTCTCTCTCTCTCTAATCAGACAAAAGCAAACAAACAAAAACGTAAAGGGAGTAGCTGGGAGTAGACCATGGCTGATGGAAATAGCCACAGAGAGACTATAAAGACCAGACCAGGGTTTTATCACCAGATAAAATCAAAGCTAATGTCACACACATACACACACACACATTTGCTGTAGTGGTATATTGTCAGACAGGCATGTGGTGATGGTGTCTGGTCTCTGTCCAAACACCTTACTTACCCTACCAAAGCTGCAGGAATGGTTCTTCAGGTTCTTTCAGGTAGGGGTAGGACCCAAAGCTCAGGACCAGGAGTGCTGTGACCTTGTCTCACACATATTTCCTTGCAACACACTGCATGACGGGTGAGAGGCGTGCCTTTATCAAAAATGTCATCAGAAAAGGTCTAAAAATGGCACCTTTGTTTGACTGACACCCCTGGGTCGGTGAGACCAATGGCTTAGCTTACAGAAGCAAGGGACTGATGCATGACATTCTTCTCTTTGGCATTTTACACTGAACACAGAGAAACCATAATTTATTAACCAGTCCAAGAGTTCTACTTTACTGAAACTGGTGACATATAGCAGCTCTGATGTTTTCTTTTCCTTTTTTTCCCCTCCAAGTGCTACTGAATAGCACAAGAAACTAATTCCGAACACAAATGGTTCATGTTTATTCAAGCAGTTCTACTTCAAGTCAAAGTCTTTGACAGTGACAGTGAATTTTGTGGCTCCAGTTAAAGTCCACGCGCGTGTGTGTGTGCATGTGCGCTTGCCTGTGTGTGTGTGTGTGTGTGTGTATGAATGTGAATACATTCATACACACACAATAGTATTTCTGCCTAAGCTACACAGGCCCACCCACGGAAAAGTCACCAGCAAGAAAAAAAGATGAAGCCCATAAATTTCCTGTGGCACAACACAGAAAAACCTAATCACAACCACTCCTGCCTCTCCTCTTCAGAAGCAATCATGACCTTGCAGTGACAGGCATCCCGTGCTCCTCCGTCCTACCCTCTGCCCACTCCTCCTGACGGACGGAGCCGTGTGACAGATGCCCTCCCCCTGCCAAGGGGACGGATGGATGATTTGAGCTGTCCACTCCAGTTCTCCCACTCTCTTCCCTTTAAATAGGCCGCGCCAGCCATCGAGGGCAGGAGGAGGCGGTGGCGAGAACACGCCAGCACACAGCGTCACACAGGACCTCAAACAACGAGACCCACTACCACCATCAGCACCCTTCAGATTCAGAGGCTCGTGACACTTGTCAGGTCATCCGTCATTTTGATTATCGTCCAGATGTGTCATCAACAGCGCGTGCGACGTGATGTGATATGACCCGAATGGGGAAATTGGTGAGTTCAAACGGCTGACCTGCAGTAATTACAGTGGTGTGGAAGCATCAACAAAAATTACCACAAACAGCGACAGAGATGAAGGCTTGAGGTTCACCCCTTATTTTTGCCGTGTTCCTCTTTCAAGGTTCTTCTTCCCAATGGGATCACAGGTTAGATGACACTCACACTCACCCTTCTCAACCAGGATTGTATGTTTGTGTATGTCAAGGAAAATATATAAATGTTTTCAACGAATGAGAAGCTCACACTCACCCTCTCAGTCAAGCTTGTGTGTGTGTGTGTGTGTGTTTGTGTGTCTTGAGCAGATCATTAATGTTTTCAGCATACAAGATTCTCACTCTCACTCTGTCAGTCGAGATGATGTGTGGGTGTGGGTGTGTTTATGTGCGTGTTCAAGAAGGGGGGAAGTGAATGTCTTTGGCACTCCCCCATGATGCCACCCGCACCATCTTGGCGGCGGGGTGCTGGCGAGTAAACAACAGATGAGGGGTACGTACCCCTCCCTGTCTCCCTCGTTTGGGCTGCCTCTCCAGCATCTGTCCTGCTGTCAGCGTGCATCTCTTGACGAGGAGCTCACAATAATTAGAGGCATGATGAGGACAAAACATTGCATTTAATTACTGCTTTCCAACACACTGCCTCAGTACACACACACACACACACACACACACACACACACACACACACAAAGACACAAAGACTGCACAGCTGTATAAAAAAGATCCCTGTTACTTTTTCATTTGGAAAAAAGACACTACTTACATAAATCCCAGAGTCCTCAGTCAGCCAGTCCCTTTCAGGCAATGTGACTCATGTCTCGTTAGAGGAGTCAGACTTGTTAACCTTGCTTTAATTGCACAGAGTGGTAGTGCTGACCAGGGACCGGGACCTGAGGCTTGTGGTCAGTGAGCCCCAGACCAGGGCCTCACAAATAATCCAAATATGGTGGCCGAATAGGGCCAAAAATCCTCCCTCGGCACTGGAGAGGACCTGTGGTGGAGCTTATGTTTACCCACTACTGCACCCACAGCCACAAGGCCAGAGTGTGTGTTTGTGTGCGTGTGTGTGTGTGAGAGTGTGCGTGTTTGTGTGTGTGTGTGTGTGTGTGTGTGTTCTTACTCACACCCAAAGGCTATTTTCAAGGTGTGGTCCCATCTTGGATGCTAACCAGAGGCGGCTCCTCCAACAGCTAAAACATTCTCAAGAACTGGAGCACCACTGCAAGAGTTTATTCTCTTCACTCACTCCTGTTGAGGTTTGTCTGGCGTGGTACGTATTCAGTTTTCTCTCTCTCTCTCTTTCTCTCTTTTTTCCCTTCCCTGTCTTTCTTTCCATTCTGTGACACTGCTGAGCCTTGGGAGTGGTTGCTATGGCAACGGCAACGGCAGCCAGGGTAACAGCTGAGGCAGTTTCTGAGGGAGCGGCTGGGACCAGAGACTCCAGAGGAGTTGGTCGGTTTTAGGGGGGTGGAGGATGGAGGTGGGGTGGGGGCTGGCAGTGTTAGGGAAGAGGAGAACAGGAGTGCTGTGCTCCAAAGCTCTCAACTGGAGCCTTCCTTCAGAGATGATGCCTACTATGCTACTATGTCTGTCATAGTCCTGACAGAGCCCTGTGAAGTGAGCACACATACAATTTATCTTTCATAAGATGTTATTTTATTCATGAGAGTTTATATGTCCAGTAAATGTAAGCATGTTGTAAATCTAGTCCTTCACTGCACCTTATTAGTGATGAATAACGGACTGTAAGCTGTGGGCATTTTTTTCTACACGATGCCAAGTCCATGTCTGTCTCATTATGTTACTCTGTGGCCTTGCTAGTTCAGGGACACTGGCGACCTCTCATTGATTTTTTATCTGTTTCACAGACAAGTCTCAAAAGCCTATACTGCTCCTATCTTAAGACCCATATATATATATATATATATATATATATATATATATATATATATATATATATATATATATTTATATATAAGCATGGCTCCTGCTGAGCATAAGGGTATATTGTAGTCTATAGTACAGTGCATATTATTTCCCTTGGGTCAGCTAAACAGACCTTGAAAAGACTCAACAGCATGTCCACAGTCCGCCCCCCTGCACTCCTGCCATTCAGCATGACAGAGATGTGTTAAGTTGAATAAAAATACCTCAGTGCATCCACACTACACATGTTTACCGGTTTCAGCTCCTGTTCTGAATTTAGGCTTTACAATCCATATCAGATCTCCAAAGAGGATCAGGTTCGCTGGGAAAGGCAGCAAACAAGTCAGAGCAAGACGAGAACCATTTTCTCCCTTTCAATAGCACTACATACACAGTGCAAAGGACAGATGTGTCCACGTGATCCTTTACCGCACACATGACTGGGGGTTATGGGGGTTATGGCGGTCTCAGTCACATGAATAAACCTGCGTAAGTTTAGATCTGCTATTTTGATGTGATCCCAGTGGTGTGGCAGGAGCGTTTATGCTTCTCACCACTGACACGCCAATGTTTTTATTTTTCTCCCTTGTGCCCAGGTAATTGGCTGCTGTCAATATCTACCTGTGAGTTTTGGCCACAGCTAAACAAGACACAGTGGTATTGATTTCAGGCTGCAGGCGCCAAGGACAGATCGTCCACGTATCCCCGCCACCTCCGTCTCTCCCCTGCGGCTCTGCTAGGTGATCCCAGCAAGCTATTTCTCACCACTGACAGCCAATGACCCTTTCCAGAAGGTGCAGCAACACATGCCGTGCTGCCACACTGTCTCTCAACCACTTCACCAATTACTCCGACTGGATACCTTTCTCTCTCTCTCTCTCTCTCTCTCTCTTTTCCTTTCTCCCTCTCCCTCTCTCCCTCTCTTTCTTTTTTTCACACTTCTTCCCTCTGTCACACTCTTCCACACTACCTCTTACTCACACTGCCTTTGATGAACACACCCACATGTGCAGATAAAGGCATCTTCTTTTGTGTAAGTGTGTGTGTGTATGTGTATGTGTGTATTAATCTCTCTCTCACACACACATGCACAAACATAGGCAAGACACACTGGACAGTCGGCGCAACTGATCGATATTTCTTTTTATATCTAAGACGTGTGTGTGGGCAGTGGGAGAATTGATTTGTAGGAATTCTGTAAAGAGGGAATTGAGTCATATTCCGACATGGTGAAAAACAAAGCAAGCGAAAACAAAACGTGCGAATCAAATCTATTACACACTCACGCCGGCCAACTTGACTCAAAAATTCACAAGGTCAAATGGCTTGGGGCTAATCTGAACTACCTTTGAGGATGAGTGCTCACTGAAATTTATGATCCCTGCAGAGCTTACTGTGGTAGCTCCTGCACAAGCCTTTGGAGAAACAGGATTGTGCCAAAACTCTCTCCCTCAGAGAGATGGAGAATTTCTCTTTTGACCAAATTTCCATCACTGGTCCAAACCGAGTCCAAAATAAAAGTTCAATAAAATCTCCACTGGACAAAGATTGCAGTTTAGTTCCAGTTTAGTTTCACACAAGACAGGCCCAGTCGATTTGATTGTTTCCTATGTATACTTTTGACCATAAGCTCATTTCATTGCAGTCTGTGTGAAGGAATTTGATAAAGTAAAGAAATGGAGATATGGAGTCAGACAGAGAGAGAGAGAGATGTTGTGGAGCATTTTAGCACTCTCAGCTCGTCACACAGCCTTGGCAGCTTGTTGATCCCAGCAGCGACGGCCTACTCAGTGGGGCGTCCGCCCAGACGCTGAGAAGAAGTCATTAAGGCTCCTTGTCATTTTGTCATCTTCAATTTGTCAACAAACTTTGACTGATGCCTCACAATGCATCATTACGCCATTCACTTGAGCTGCATGCTTGGCAGTGAGGGTTTCGACCAGTAGCAGAGCACAGTGTCTCACATCTTGGCCAAGCAGCCAGCACACAGACAGCGTCAGACAGGAGGACTTTGGTTCTACAGACAGCTAGTACTTTTTCTGATTTTCTTAACTGTTCTCAGGTCAGAGAAAGAGAGAGACAGACAACCAAGAAGACTTGCTGACTGCTCCCTTCGCTGACGGTAGACTCTGAGCCCCCCTCTCCTTCTATCCCCAATTTGGTACCCACGGGTCCAGAATTTATGACCCTACTGCAATTGCATGGGATGGATAAAGCATGCAGACTAGATGCACTTCTTCACCTTCACCTTCACCTTCACCTTCTTCATCTGCCATGCTCTGCACTCGGCATGCTTGCGGCAGTCTGCAGCAATAGCACATTAACAGCTCAGAGAAACATTCTGCATGGCTCCATGGCTCCTAGTGATTTTCAGAGTGCTTTGTGTCAAGTCATGATTCAAATCATGATTGAAATCGACGTTGGGAGTAACACTTTAGAACACTTTTCGTTCGATTTGATATCATACTCATGTCATTTCATTTGTCTTACTTTTTCTAATTATGAAAGACAGGAGAACGCTCTTTTCTCACCATGTTCAAGCCCACGTTTTTTGGTCTCCTGCTGTGAGAATGGTCTCCTTTCTGTCTCTCAGCCACCACTCTATTTCTAATTATGTTAATACAATTTAAGGTGAGCACCACACTGCAGGCATAAGCAATGCATTTTCAGGGGCTTGAGGGGGTGGTCAGAACGCCTTGTATGCAGTCGCCGCATCTGGAGTGCCTCAAGATGATTGTTCACAATTCAGGTACCAATTGAATTGAATTTAGTGACTCATTCATCCGTCTCTCTTTGTTTGTCTCCGTGGGTCAAGACAAAGGAAAGCAAACGGCACTGTGCCACCAAGGGAATGTAATTTTTCTTCAATTTGGCGCACAATTGAAAAGCCCATTTGAAGTACACATGAGAGTGAAATGTTTCACTGGAATGTGTTTATCAAATGGCATATGGCTGTAGGCTATGGAATGATGGCTACACATGAAACAGCATTATAATTTCTATGTCTCCTCTGCTCTGTGGTGGCTTCTGTCCTATAAACAAACCCACTGTGGTATTTCCTTTTATGGGGCTTGTATATATCATAGACTATACCATACCAGAGTTATATTTCCATGTAAGCACTCAGTACATTCATGGCTATATGTAAGTCAGTGTATAGTCAGATTTCTATATATGTACATAGGGAGTTCACTGCTCTTTGAAAGGTGTTGTGTGTGCATACCTCATTGACATAATATGCCAATGGAATTATTTCTTGCATATGTATTACATTTGGTCATTGACCAAAGATAGCATCTCCAGGTTGTCATGCAGTTGCATGCATGCAGTTATCATCAGAGAAGTACTGAGTGAGTTGGATAAAGTGGTTGATCCTTGCTTCGTTGAATTGATCAAACACTGTGTTTGTGTTAGTGTGTTTGTGTGTGTGTGTATGTGTTTTGGACAAGAGCACCTCCCAGCAACCCTCCACAGGGGAGCAAGGTTGTTTGGCTCAGGAAAACACAAAGGATGTACAAAACATGACCTGCAAAACATACGGTATATACGGTCCATACCGGACATACGGAAGCCTATGTACATCTGTCCTTGTCATAATGTGGTATGTCGTAATGTGCCACTTGACAAGGGGTGATGAGACAGGATCGCTCTGCTTTATGAGCAAAGGGATGTGGGATGTGTGCACACACAATGAAAAAAAGAAAAGAAAATGGAATACTTTGCTGCAGTAGCTTTCATCAGACGAGCTGACGGTGAACAAAAACATATCATGTCATAAATGTTTGAAGCACTGTGCCATTTTCATTAATAAAGGCCCAGTAGTCTGATCACCGAGAACAACATGATTGTGACATAGCGACCCAGTCTCTGTCATATTTAGAAACAAAGGAGTAGAGCTAGGTCTCTCTTGTCATGTACTCTCTGTGTGTGTGTGTGTGTGTGTGTGTGTGTGTGTGCATGTCTGTGTGTGTGTGTGTGTGTGTGTGTGTGTGTGTGTGTGTGTGTGTGCATGTCTGTCTGTGTGTGTGTGTGTGAGAGAGAGAGAGAGAGAGCTGCACTAGGGACTCAGGGAAAGCTCCATGTGACTGACATCTGGGCTTTGAAAACAGGAGTCTGTCACATCTACCCTCCTGGCTGACATGACTCATGCTCAAATAATTGCCCTCGTTTTTTTGTGCGCAACTCAACTTATTTTCACAGTATGTTCCCATGTTTGTCTGTAAGATTGCACAGTCAGGCTCATATTTTCCAGTAATAGCACATTTAAGCCCCCGGAAGGACTCTTCACTCAATGGTGCTTGTAAAAAGGAGGACTCTCTCTCTTTCAGTCTCTCTCTCTCTTTCTCCCTCTCTGTCTCTTTCTATGTCGCTTTCCTTTTCTCTCTGTCTCTTTCTCCCTTACTTTGTCTCTGCTTCTGTCTCCAGCTCTCTCTCTCTCTCAGATTCTCTCTCTCTCCCATGTCTCTTTTTTATTTTTCTTTTCAGTTTTCCCACTCATTGATTCTGATTGATTTCTCCAGCACATAATGGCCTCCACAAGGTGTATTTCGGCTGTAGTCATCCCCCATTCCGCCTACCTCCACTCCTCCATAACCTAAAAATACAATACCCCTGTTGCGTGAGGCGCTCAGGAAGCACGTCAGAGAGCCCAAGAGAGCCCATCTAGTGTCACATTTCCACTCGGCTGCTCCGCCAGCCTGCCCTGCTCAACAACTGGGATGCACATTGCACATTGCACCTTGCACTTACCAGAGATGCTGTCTTTTTTCTCCTCTCTCTCCCTCCCTCCCTTGTTCTTTTTTTTTCTTTCTCACTCTTTTCTGCCTCTAACCACTTCTCCTTGTGTTCTCTCCCATCCCGACAGCGCGCCACTGACGTTGCTGCTCCACTTTGAGTGCTGTCAGTCATCATCACATTTACATTATACATTCACTATACACACACACACACACACACACACACACACATACACCACTCGGTGCACAGAATGCCAAAGGACTTTCTCTTATCCTTCACTGCTTCGGCCCATTTAACACTGAACACCAAAAGGCCCATTATGCCCATGTCCTGTTCGCAGCACTGAGCTGGAGCTGGAGCTGGAGCTCCTCACATGGTGCATAAGCCCAAGGAAGATCTCCCACGGTGACTGCAACCATGACACGGATGGAGGCTCTTTTTTAGCTTGGCCTCAAGCCTCAAGCTTTGGAAGAGGACATGAGCGATGGAGAAAATAGCAGCATCTGGCTGCAAGGCTGAATGGAAGCAGCTCGTTGTGTTGTGTTATGCTGTGTGTTTTTTTCTCTCACACAGGTGCCTTCAAGCACAATTAACTCTTTCATTGATTTCCTCAGGCACCACACCGCGCCACCCACCCCAGCCCCTCGTTCTCCCATAGCTCGACTCGCTTCCTCCCCAGAGTCCTCTGAGCCCCTCGAGGAGGGAAGGGTACATGGACTCCTCCCTCCCCTCCCCGGATGGCGTAATAGAATTCATAATTACGAACGAGAGCGCACGCTTCCCCCCCTGGAGGAGTGCCGGTGGCCTTGTTAACGGGTCACACCAGACGCCTCGTGTCACCTTTTAAGGCATCAGAAAAATAAGCAGAGGTGAGAATAGTGACTCATTATACATCGTGGTTAATATGAAGCACAGAGTGTGTGAGTCAGTTGGTCCTAGATTTTGAGAGGTCATCGTTACACCAAAGCTCCAGTAAGTCTGGAAGTCAGAGACCTACACACAGCTGCTTTGAAATGTTTATGAAGTTCTGAAGAGAACTATGAGAACAGCTGTGTGAAAAGTTGTCACCTTGATCGATTGTCTTTACTTAATTTGCTGTTTGTGTGAAATAAAATGCTGGCAAATTTGCCCTGATGAAATTTGAATATACAGTGACACACTCTTCTGTGTCACTCTTCCTCACACTTCTGTATTCTCATTACCACCTACCCTTTGTGCTGTTTCCTGATGTTATTCTCCTCTTCACACACACACACACACACACACATATACATACACACCGAGAAAGAGAGAGTAGATTATCAGTTTGAGCATTTCAAATCAAAATGGGATTTTCTCACTGATACTGCACGAAAAAACACAGGCTTTAGGTGGCCCTAGGATGATGTAATGTGTGTGTGTGTGTGTGTGTGTGTGTGTGTGTGTGTGTGTGTGTGTGTGTGCATGTGTGTGCGTTTGTAGGTATATTTCTATGTGTGTATGCTCAATGGCACTAGTCTGACCATTTCCATCCCCAAAGCTTCTCTGCTCTTCCACCTTCCATGAAATAGGGTGCTCACTGGTATCATGTGCCTTTCTGAATGTGTGTTCATCTTCATCTTCATCTTCATCTTCGTCTTTATCTACAGTGATCTATACTGTTTGTGCAGGATGTAAAGAGCTGCTTTTGTAGTATGCGGATAGTTAAGCATGCACTGCACACATCACAATATATAAACACAGGCATTACTATATTGTGTTCCCAGCTCAGTAGATGTGGTTTTAAATTATGTGGTTGATTCCCACTGAGCGCATTTACTGTTGAAACCCAAAATGCATGACCTGCACAGCATGTCCCTTAGGAAGAGAGAGTACACTTAGTGCTTGCATGTAAATATGGATGTCGGTTGTTGAGTTGTTGATTATGCAGGTCCAATGATCCCTAAGTGTGCAATAGTGCCATATTCATGCATGTATGTATGTCTGTGTACACAATATTACAGATACCCTCTCCACCTTCAAGAAACTCTTGAAGACCCAGCTCTTCCAAGAATATCTCCTGGCTTGAGTTTCTGAATACCAGGAATGCACTTAATCTCTTACTCTTCATCTCTCTCCAGACTGCACTTTGTACTACTTGTACTTGTACACTTAAAATACTGCAGATTTCATGTTAGCAATATGCACTCTTTGATAGTTTTGTGCTGTGCTGTAGCTTGCATGTAATCCTCTTTTGTAAGTAGCGTCTTCTAAATGCATACATGTAAATGTAATATATAAGTAAAAGGTCCTGTGTAAGTGGCCTGAGGGATTTGTTGAATGGCTGGAGGCGGTACAGGTTGCTGGAGGATGAATGGCAGGTTTTAGTGGGCTCTTTGGTTGGAACAGTGTGATGCCAGTCCTGGGTTGAGTGGCTCAGTGCCCTACCCGTTCCACCCCCCACACAGGCAGGTGGAAATGATAATGGCGGGCCCCTGGGTCTGCATCTGTGCTGGATGGGCCCCCAGGAGGGCGTCACGTGGGCGTCTTTTGGGCAAATTGTCATGGTAGGCATTGCATTTACCCAGCATGGGAAAACCATTTTGTTGACTCAATGGAAAATCTATATTCCTCTCTTTCTCTCTCTCTCTCTATCCCTCTCTCCCTCTTTGTGTGTGTGTGTGTGTGTGTATGTGTACGAGCAAGGCAAACAGTGATGTTTTTCATGCTGGAAAGAGCGATCAGAGAAAGATTGAGAGGCACAGAGACAAAAAACAGAGGTGAAAAATATCAACAGAGGACAATAGCTTTTCTCAGTTAGCTTCCATTTTTCTCTTCATCTGTGCTGCCACAATCAATGGTATGGTGGCTACACAACACTACTTTTACAACTTTTTACTACTTTCCCCCTTAACAAAAAACAATCCTAATTAATATGGAAACACTAAATACACACTCCACTCTGTCGCCACCAATCACTAGGTGGCGCTGTGTCACAAGACCTTGAAAGGGGCAGAAGTTGTGTATACTTCCCTTCACCTGGCTTTTACCACTTTTCAATGTGCATCTCGTTCTTTCTCTCTTTTTCTTTTCTCTCACTTTCTATGTTCTGTCTCTCCCTGCACGCCCCTCCCCAGCCCCCCATCCCTCCCTCTCCCTCCCTCTCTCTCTCTCTGTCTCTCTCTCTCTCTCTCTCTCTCCCCCTCCCCCTATTGTCAAGCTCCTTGATTGTCCCATTCATATGTCATGCCATCTGCCTTGGCTTGTTATCGTTTGTGAGCATGTCATGGTTAATATTTCATGAGTGCCGGCCCAGCCACAGTGGCTAAGTGTGGCCTGGCACCAGCACTACCCCTCTGGGCCCTTTGTTCAGCTCGCTGGCTCTGGTTTCCAACCATGCCGAACAAGGATGAGGATAAGGACATAGACACAAGCTCAGAACACATATGCTGTCTCTCTCTCTATCATTCACTACAAGCCCCTCTCCCTCTCTCTCTCTCTCTCTCACACACACACACTCTCTCTCTCTCTCTCTCTCTTCACACCCATACAAACTCCTAGACATACATTTATTTACTCATGAGCCATAGGTGGCTTATACAAATTCAGCTCTCTCTTTCTCTTACTCACACACACATATACATAAACACACACCATCAAACATGCACAGTGTCCCATTACGTCTCATTATAAACTTTTCAATGATCTTAGATGATCAGAGCTTGACTCTGGTCTGCATAAAGGGGGATTTTCCCCCCTCCCCATCACTCTGCTTTTACCCTCTCTGAATACATTAACAATTGCAGGTGTAACTGTGGACATCTCCAGTCCTGGTGAAAATGGCAGAGTTATTACTTAGCCCTGTAAGCACTTGTCCCTGTGGGCACCTTGAGTTGATTCAACACTATTTGTCTTCAGTTATGAAAATTGCCTCGGATAGGACAGGCCATGCACCCCAAACTCGGTGGCTCGCCTTCAGAAGAAGACATGATTTAAATCTCCCCTCACAAAGCACCTGCGTATACAGAGATAAATTGGACAGCGGGGTCAAATGTGTCTGTGTGAGAGATATAACACCCGTCTTTTTTTCTGTCTTTCTTGTTTTCTTTTCCTTATTCCTTCATTTCAGTGCGGCCATCATATTAGAGAGTCAGAGAGCAGTGAGTC
Organism: Tenualosa thibaudeaui; assembly: GCA_027481765.1. Taxonomy (NCBI): domain Eukaryota; kingdom Metazoa; phylum Chordata; class Actinopteri; order Clupeiformes; family Clupeidae; genus Tenualosa; species Tenualosa thibaudeaui. Next base: position 2,265,299 of record JAIFZK010000022.1, read on the forward strand.
TGTCAGAGGCTCTAATGAAGGCTAGCCTCACTGTGAAGCCCCAAATGCTCATTAAAGTCCCATGTCTCTTGATATGCCATGTCATTGTTGTTTGCACCATGTCTCCTAACCGGCCCTTTTGCAGTGGTGCTAGTTAAGGGTGGGGGTGGGGTGGGGTGGGGGCGGTAGTATGTGTGGGGTGGTGTTACTGGTTGACACCAGGATCTTGTTTGAATGTTCCGCAGGCATCTGGGCTTCCTGTAGTGCATGCTGGGATATTTTTAGCTTTCCTTGGCCCCGCCGAAGCCTTCACAGTGCAGTGCAGTGCCGAGGACGCATTTAGAATCTGAGCCTTGTCTGCCTGTCTTTCAACTGTCTCCATGCGTGTGTGTGTGTGTGTGTGTGTGTGTGTGTGTGTGTGTGTGTGTGTGTGGTACAGGGAGAGAATTTGCTCTTTGCACCTGCACAGGTCAATGGCAACAAAGGCAACCTTGTAGTATCACGAGCTAAAAACATCACAAACTCACTCTCTCTCTCTCTTTCTCTCTTATTCTCCCTCACCCTTCATCCTATCACTCCTGAGCTAAAAACATCACTAACTCACTCTCTCTCTCTCTCTTTCTCTCTTATACTCCTTCACCCTCCATCCCTCACTCCTGTCACATATGTGTATTCTTTTTTTTTTTGCTTGCTCGCTCACTCGCTTGCTTGCTGGAGTGTGGTCAGGGCTATTTTGCGATGGCATGGTGATCTGATCCTCCCTCGAGAAGTTTATTTGTCTCGTACCCTGATGTCAATGCTGCATCGAATCCCCCATGTAGCAACTGAAGAATCCTCCTATAACGCCGCCTGTTTGTGTTTGTCCATATGCAAGCCATATATAAACACAGTTTGAGTCAGTACAGTATCTGTATATAGCTATGTATTTCAATGTATATTTGTGTGTGTGTGTGTGTGTGTGTGTGTGTGTGTGTGTGTGTTGATTCCCTTACACCCCTATCTCAACATGGCGCTGTGTGCCTTTCAGCAAGCACAGTGCTATTATGAAACATATGTGACATTACCAGCCAGGGTCACAGGCACATACTCACTGAATGCCTGAATAACCTCCACACTCCCTACCCCACCCCTAGCCCTCCACACACACACACACACACACACACACAAACATGCTCACACTCTCTCTCTCTCTCTCTCTCTCTCACACACACACACACACACACACATACACACACAAACACACACACCTATCCCCTTTTCTCCCCCTCTGAAACCCCTCCGGTGATACTCAGTATTCTGTCACATGATGCATGAGAGCAGATGGCATAGGGTGCAGTATGCAAAGCCTCTCCCTCTCTCTCTCTCTCTCTGTCTCTCTCTCTCTGTTTTTTTTTCTTTTTCTGTCTCTCTCTCTTGAGGTGTCTAATGAATTGTGGCGCATCTTTCCATGCCTTGGTGCTGGCTGTGATGTAGATGGGCAGTCTTCATGCCATGGGAGATTTCTATATGGGCTATAGCCTGACACAAGGTCATGGAAAGAGCATTGGGAGACAGGGAGAGGGAGGGGCAGCTTTACACACACTTTAAACTGAGGCCATTTTTTTGTGTTAATATGTATGTATAATATGTATGTATTTGTATATGACGTGCTTGTGTGTGTCTGTGTGTGTGTGTGTGTGTGTGTGTGTGTGTGTGTGTACATGCCTGGGGTGAGCCCATTCCTTGACAACTTCCTCTCTTGATTCTTTGGAGGTGCTGTGGTTCAGGCTGCCAGCAGTGCTTGCCTTAGTGAGTACTGTTGCAGTTCATTCATGCAGAATAACCCCCACACACACACACACATGCACACGCACACACATACCTACTCGCATCTATATGGCACAAATCCTCATGGCGTTCTGCCAACATCATTCTCACTGTTACCAGCAGCTCTGTTAAATGAAACATCTTAAAATAGAAGTGCATGTACACTGAAAATGCCCTAACCCACCTCCAGTCAGTCAAGCCATTGCAGCTCTTCAACACACTCCCAAGGCAAGAGAACCTTCTCCGTTCTGTCTGAGCTTTGAATGAAATCTTAATCATCTGTTTAAGTATTTCTGTGTTTATTGAAGTCATAAATCTACTCTTCTTATTCTCCTCCAAATGCTGCTTGTTTGGATGTTGTGGGAAGTGTCCAGCCCTGAATGTTTGTCATCATTAAGAGAGGAAATCCGGCAGATAGTGAGGAGGAGAAAACAAGTTCCTCTCGTTTCCTGCCACCCGTCATAAAGAATGGCCGACACAAGAACTGGTCCGATAGCATCGGTACTCGAATGTTATGGCTAAAACAGACATCAATCAAACTGCTGGCATTCATGAGAGGATTAAGAGAGTGTCACTTCAAAAGAGAGAGAGAGCAATAGGTAAAGATAGAGGTGTGTGTGTGTGGGGGGTGGCGGGGGCTGGGGTCGATGGCACCACACAAAATTCTTTTGTATGCAAATGAGTTAGTCTCACATCATGTCATGTAGCGAAGAACATTTTGGCAGTCCATTTCCATGCCAAATGTCACATGCCACACCACTTCACACACGCTTTTATTTTTCTCTGACTTTTACCACGATGAGCAAAATGTGAATTAGATCACGGTTGTATTTGTGCTTATGTAACCTATGTGCTTATGTGCGTCAGATCTTACCAGCATGTAGGCTCAGGTGCTCACAGCCACCCTGTGCTGCCAGAGCACATCTGGAGGTCTGAGGTTTTCATGCGCTTGCATTACATTTACATTGGTATTTACATTACATTATAGTCATTTCTGGTAATGGCAGCGATTGTATGCATTTGTCTGTACACTGTACACTCACATGGATGACCTTGATGGCACTGTCCCTGTTAGTACCTACTACTGCCCAGCTGGTGGCCTCGAAGCTCTGCCAACTTGCTTCTCATGCCCCCCCCAACCCTTACCCCACCACAGAAACACACACACACACACACACACACACACACACATTTTACCTTTTCAGCAACTTTCAACCAATCAACATCCTCCAGACTTGACCATACATCCGGCCAATCATTTGCCCCCAGGTCAGGGTAGCTGCTGCCCAATCAATGCCCACCAAGTCACCCTGAAGTGTTCTAACCTCCACAGGGGACGGCGAGGCAAAAAGAACAGGATCTCCAAAGGCAGTTGTCGGCCTCCTATTTTTACCATTCTGTCAGAACAAGGGAGGGAATCTCCCCCGTGTTGAGAGGTTAGACAGCAGAAGACCCCCTCATGATCGCAAACTACCCCTAGCACCCCAACCCCCTTCACACACACACGCACACATGCACGCACACACACACACACCTCACAGCCAGCAGTGTGAGTCAGAGCTAAGTTTGGATGCTGCTAAGTCCCGCCTGGAAACTCTACTCCTTTCATTGTCCCCAAGAACACAGCGCCTCACATATGACATTTGAAGAGAGGGAGGTGATCGCCCATCGAAGAGACGGGGGGAAACTTTCAGTGTCGGGTTACTGCTGCACTTCTCCGCACATCACAGAGAGTGTATCAAGTGGTGTTATGTGTGTGTGTGTGTGTGTATGTGTGTGTATGTGTGTGTGTGTGGAGCTGAGGAGGGCTATGCGAGGCTTGTCGAGGACACGCTGGGGGACACACATGGACTTTGGACAGGGATCTATTTGAGGTCTGCTGCTTCCTATCCAGGGAACCGATGGACACGAAGGCAGACGGCTGACACACACACACACACACACCTGTCTGACATAGCAGGAAGACTCTGTTCCCTACTGATGGGGGTACATGATGTCACATTCACAGACACACTCACACACACACATACTCACATACTCAGCACCCACTGTCTGTCATGCAGGTCAAAGGTCATGCAAAGGAATAGAGCAATTTATGGAAGCCACTGAGGGACATCTTTCATTTAAATTAGGTCATATGAAACACAGGAGAAGCTAAGAGCTATCAGAGAAATTGGACTGGACCCCGTGCCGTGCATTTCAAGTAGAGATGCTTTAAAAGGATAATGTTACACATGAAAGATATATGGAGTCAGCCGAGGCTCACACAGGCTGCACCGACTCTCAGACTGTTTTAAGAAATCAAACAGGACTTCAGCCTTGGCAGCAACTGCACTCTGATAGTGCGTTTGCCAGCACAGGATTCTGGGAAAGATGAGAGAAAGGAAAAGAAGGATTTTTTTTTGTAAACACTGCCGGTGACCTCCCGGCCAAAAAACCAAGAGGAATAAACACATCATTTCTGTCCGAGGTTTTTTTCATTTGTTTTTTTTCTTTTGCAGTTGCTCTGTTAGTTGCAAGCCTGGCAAGCTCTGCAGCACAAACACATGCAATTGTTTAAATTCTTTCATTTCTGTTTGCATTCATTGCTGTCTCAGCAAAGACCTTTTTATGTAGTTACCCTTTCTGCACAAAAGCACAGACTCTCTTGCTCGCTCTAAATTCACTTCTGCTTTTTCTCCATGACGTGGCCCTGGGTCATCAGGATAGCTGATCTGCGACCAGTTCTGGTCTCCATTGCTCATCGCGTTTCTCTGTTTTTATTCCACCTGCCGAGTCACAGTTTTTCCCACAGTGGCAGTGCCACCAGCAACAGCCCGCAACCCATCCATTCTCAGGCTTGACACAGTGTGCGTTTCCTACTTCTGTTTTTTTCCTTAAGTCACTGTGTCAGAAGTGAGCGCGCTGACCTGAGTCACTGGCGAAGATCTGCCAAACTTTCCAGCAGACACACACACATTTCATTTCCTCTGTTTTTTCTGAACTGCTGCTTCAGCAGTGACATTTTCCCAAGTCACTCCTCTTCGCTCCCCCACAAGACACTCAAAACACAGACTCCAAGTTCTCTGGCCTGTTTTCCTCTGGCTCCACAGAGGTGGTCCTATATGCTGATCATCATCCTAAAGGCTTGGGTATGCTTCTTCTGCAGCCAGTTTCATAGCACACAAATTTGCACTGCTAGTCTCCCCAGGGCACACTTCATTTTCTGTTGCAGCGCTCCAAATGAACACATGCACATTACTTGGCAAACGAATGTACTTTTTTTCCGGACTACACAAGAGGGAGCTGAGTGGTCTTCCTAATTCGTTTAGAGTAGTTAGACTCTGAACTACTTCCAGTGCAGTTTTACTGATGTAGATCTTTGGTGCTTATGCACCAGTTTCCTTTTGGATCTATCTATCTATCTATCTATCTATCTATCTTTAATAGCAAATTTGTTTACACTGAGCTAATTGAATGAATTAGATGTTGTATTTTTGAACTGATTTCTGGCTATTAACTTATCATCACAGACAAAGATCACCAAGTAGCTTAATTATGGTGGTTTGCTGCACAGGCAAGAACATCTTCTGGATATCCAGGAATGTCTTGAGCGATGGTTCCAGTATTGTTTATGGACAAGAACAATGCAATATGGAGAGGTGTATTCTCTCTATATAGTCTCTAGGTTGCCTAGACAGTAAAGTTCATTCACTGTGCTTGCTTTTTGCTGGTGTGGAGTCGGTGCTGTCCAGAAATAGTCCGTACCAAGCCAAAATGTTTATGGCATGAAGCACTGATGAGTTTGTGTCATGCAAGCAGGACCCTCTTGAGCACACCCTCTTTAAGAAAGCAATGAGGACCTTTACTTTCTCCTTAAGTGCTGTTCGAGTATCCTGAACAGGTTGTCTTGATTTGCCCTCAGACAGCCAGTGATCCAAATGATAAAAGACAAGTGTCTTTTTACTGTCATAAGTCTCTCTCTATCTCTCTCTCTCTCACACACCTCTCTCACCTCTCTCTCAGTCGTTTTCTAAGACACACACATATGCACACACACACACACACACAGGCATCCCTTGCGAGCACCTGGAGAGCCGGAGATTCAGGGCGGTTGCATTTATATTTGCTGGAGTGAGTGAGTGAGGGCTGGGCCCTGCACACTCCTTGATGCCCCTAAACAGGGCTCCATCACATGGCACATATGCATGGGGAGAGCCATCAATCACTGTCACCCTCGCCAAGGTCCCCGTGAATGCACTGTTGGCATGGAAACATGATTTTAGCCCCCCCTCGCGCATCATTCAGCACGACACCTTCTGCCACCTCCATCTCCTGCCTCTGAGCCTCGTGGACTTCACTCAGGGATGGAGTGTGCCTGGTACTCCGGCAGAGATGGAGTCTTACTGTTATTTGACGTCTTGTTTGTTACTGCCAGGTGAAAATCAAACAAGAACGCAAGAGACGAAAGGATATCACTCATATGAATGTGGAACCAAGTTAAGGAGATTACATGGGACTGTGTGTGTGTGTGTGTGTGTGTATGTATGGGTGTGTGTGATATTATATAGCAGATCTCTCTCTCTCTCTCTCTCTTTGGCTACACATGAGAACTTCCTTTGTATCTTCTATGACAGCAAACCTAGTTGATGGTGTAAAATGTGTCAGCTTGCCAGGTCAAGACTGTGCCCACGTCATACTGTGCCGAGCTTTTCAAAGCCTTTCCTTCTTTCTCTCAGCCTTGTGTTATTAAAAAAAAACAGCTTTGAGGGTTGAAAAGAAGCACATTCTTTTATGGTCAGAATGTAAGTCTTTGCCATCACGGTGAATTGGAACATGCCTCTAGAATCTTCTATTTAGGTCTGTGTCCTTTTCGTAAAAAAGACCTCTGTCTATTTAAGAAGCCAAGGGCAGCAGGAGAATAGAGTTGCTTGTTATACAGTAGGGTTCATTCTTTTTGTGCCTCTTACATCACATTGTGTTTTTCAGTGTTTTTCTTTCTGGCTCTGTTTAAGTGGAAGAATTTGTACTTTAGTGTTAAAACGGAATTGATCATTTTGGTTCGGTTATCTTTGAAGGAATATTTGGAGATCTATTTTTGGGGTTGGCGACACATACATGCTGAACTTCCAAGATCAGGCCACAAAAAGTGTGGGGTTATTCACGAAGTGTGTGTTAGAAGGAAAATACATAAGTGCACAGAGGTCTGTGCCAACCTCTAAGAAGTATGTCTTGTTTGCATTCTTAGAAATGACTTCAAAAAAAAAAAAAATTAACACAACGGTGCTTTAACTCTCTCCAATATGTGAAGAGAGTGTGTATTCTTAGTCAACAGCTATATCAAGCAGACAGTTTTGTCTGGTTTCTGTGGTTGAGCAGAATGGTGCTACTTTGTTACTGCTATATACCAGCATCCCAGCAGGGTTCAAACAGTGGAA